>WURT03659746.1:5832-16348 GCA_009936505.3 Holothuria glaberrima
AGTCATTTGGAAAGTCGTATTTTTCTTTGCCAAGATATCACAGACATGTGATCTGTCCCACCAACTTAACTGTCTGCGGGGCCATGTGTCAACTCATTATTAAAAAAATATGATTTTTACTAAATATTGGAAGACGGGAGGGGTCTATTCCCCAACTAACTTTTTGGAGACCATATCCTTTCCCCACTTTCGCCACAAGTCTTGCGGTTAAAATCTTAGGTTGTACACTGCTACTAGTCCCAAACATCAGGTCCCACGTGATATTTTGTACATCGGTGCCAATTGTGCAAAAGACTAACGTCTCTAAATGTTTAGGAGTCATTTATCATAATGGATTTCCATTTTCTCAAACATTTATATACTGATTTGCCTTTTTGCCTACTTTTTACATTCGTAGAAGGAATAATGTATGTGTAGGTGGAAACGCTGCGTGTTCGAGATTTTAAGATCATGCCCATAACTTGGTATGTTCCTAACATGAGTGGAAGCTTAAGTCATAGATCCCACCAATGGTCAGATGTCGTAGCACCACTGGACACCGTGTTGTGAAATACGGCTCGGGGTTCTGTATCCCCATCATGAAGGCGTTCCTCTAATCATGAAACTACTACGTAGCTCTATGCTCTTATCTTAGTGGACAGCTTCGGGTAATTGCTTTATCGTTTGCTTCTACAGCAAAAAAAAAAAGAATTATGTATGTTTGGCCTACTCAAGTATAACTAAGATGATATAACTAACAAGTTATTCCAGTTTAGATACACAAAAATTGCTTAGAAGAAGTTGAGCTATGCCGTTGGTATCAGTGTAAATCAGTTTGCTTATAGGTGACCAAATAATACTTCACATACAAAAAATATTTTAACCTCTTTTGCAATGGAATGTTATTCCCTTTATTTTGTTGCTATTTACCAGATGAATGAAGGCATAACCAAAAGACTTGCTTTAAAAATAGATAACAGCTTGTCCATTTCTTTAGAAAAGATTCTAAGAAATAACCCTAGATTTTCATTAAATTCCCTTACACTGTCTAACATTTCAAAAGAATTTTGAGCTTTGTAAAAGAAAGTGACATGATTTCACAAGAATTCCTAAGTCTATAAACTTTTTCGCAAACTTTCTACAACCATAATGTTTCTTAAAAGTTTCAATTTTTCTATGAGAGAACATATTTTTGATGTTTTCGAATTGGTATCGTAAATAATATAGCAAAAGTTGAGATTTTGTAGAAGTAACACAGATTCTTTAGAAATTACTTAATGGAATCTTCCGAAACTAAGACCAAAAAGTATATGGAAAATACAAGAAATTTCTGCAGAATAGTTTTAGTAAGTTGATTATAGCCATTCCTCGTTTCATGTCATGGCTTTAGTGCCATTTAACGTTTACCGTTGTCTAATAGCCTACTGCTGATTATAAATTACATGGCATAATTTTTCGTTTGACTTGCACAGTTGAGGTTGAAGTTTGGTTTGCATTTTGCAGGTGCGACTTCCGCTCAATATGAGAACAGATACTCTGCGTCAGATTTCAATGATGTACTGCAAACGTTTGAGAGCGATGAAGCATGGAAGGACTACCTCAGAAGTAATTCCATGGCTGAAGGAAGTGGCCTCATTGACGTGGATGTATTGCGCCATGTCTTGACCAACATTGGTAGGTACTGGTGAGCATGCAATGCAGCTTTTTAAAGAGGGATTTGCATCACCACAAGTATGACTTTAAGTTGGGGGTAAGCAAAAGTCTCAGTTGGTGACTACTCTTTGATTGACATTAGAGTTACAAAATTCAAAAGATGCAGAGAAGCTCATATTAAACAGCATGCAAAGAGAGTGTTTTGTCTACCCATTAGGTTATACTCACCAGGATATGGCCTAAGCAATAAACTACCGAGGTATGTTTGTGTCTGCATAAGGAGAAGCTAAAGACAGACGGGGCTCAAACTAACTTAGTTGGGAGAACTGGAAATGTCTAGTATGAGACAATTTCCCCTTCTAAGTTCCCAAATTAATTGTATACAGTAAGTAGTAAGCGCAGCATCGGTTCATTCTGGGCGTGTGATATATTTTCAGCGGGAAACTTTTGACCAATTGATTACTACTATTACTATGTCGGGATTTACCGTATAAAAGGTGATACAAAGTAGTTAAGGAATTTGCATAATATTACATGATTCATGAATCTGTTCATATTGAGTAAAGACTTTAAGTGGGATTGAATAGTAACGATTTTGTTGTCCAAGAAAGGTAGAATGGAAGAGCCCAAAATGTGACGCATGTACTATAGGTTATTTCTTTCAATTACGGATGGAGAATGAACCGAGGATGTGCCTTAGGATTTGACCTTCTTACTCCAGGTGATAAACTCTCAGAAGAAGACTTCAACGAATTAATGAGACACGATGAGAAAGATGGAGATAAAATCGACGAGGAGAAAGTTGGAGATAAAATCAATTATAAAGGTACAATCTCCTCCTTTTAGAAATACAAAGGTAGCTGATTTTTGCACATGACAGATGGAATATATTCTCTTCGTGTATTTCTTAGCGGTCAAAGGCGTACGAGGGGAATGCGAGTTTCAGCCCCCCCCCCACACTTACCATTCGAGCAGAACTTAGTTTTCCATTTTTAGGCAAAATATATGCTGTCTTTAAACTTTCTTTCAACTTTCGAGCAAAAGAGATCAAAATCTGAAAATCTTGTAAACACCATATCTCTAGGTAGGAAGCATGGATTGGATTCTTTTCATCCTTGGCATGTCGATACGTTACAATCAAAAGATAAGGCCTCTTGATTTTGGTAAAGGTCAAAGGTCATCTGTGACCTGTCAAAGGTCATCTGAGGTCACCCGAGGGGAAAATACGAAAGCTGCTTGTAAACACTATGTCTCAAGATAGCAATGATGGAAAATCTTCATACTTGGCATATAACTTTACCTTATTGAAAGAAAGAACCCTATGGTTTTCAGTGGCGGTTAAAGGTCTTTTGAGGTCATTAGAGGTCAAAAGCCGAAGACCTTGGAAAAAAGATATTTCAAGACAGGGCATGATGGATCCTTTTCATATTTGATATATAGATGTGTTAGTGATATGGTCATATAAAACTTGATATGCATATCTGGCGTGGCTTTTCATCAAGTTGCATCTAGCTTGATATGACCGCATGAAACTTGACTTGTATTTATGACACGCCTTATGTTAAGTTATATCTGGCTTGGCATAGCCATGTAAAACTTGATTCAGCATATTAAGAAACTTATATCTAGTTTTATATCTGGCTTAATATGGCCAGATAAAACTTTATCTTGGCCATGCATATCCAGACATGAAGCAAGATATAGATTTTGGGTAGGAAATTATTTTTGAATTGTGATGGAAAATGGAAATGATGTCAAAGGACTTCGGTTCTAACCCTAAAACAACTACAAACCTGTATAAATATATTGTTACAGCGCCCCTTGCATGCCAGCAGTTGTTGCGTGGTGTGCAACAATTTTCCCAGCGTCAGAACACAATCGCTTTAAAAAGGGGATGAAGAGGTTCGTTCACAAACCTAAAACAAAACTGTAGCTTAAATTAAAATCACATAGAAAACATTTACAGTTTATAATATAAACGCATGACCCAAATCTGGTTTCAGGAATTTCAAAGAATATCAGAAGTTTATAATATTCTAATGTGGGATTTATTTAAGATAATTAAACAGAAAATTTAAAAAATTATTCTTAAATTATCTCTGCAGGGTTTTTCAGATTTTTTTTTCTAAAATAACCTGTTATGACAGTAGTAAACGAATAACTGAGACAACGAAGTGAAAAGCAAACTGAAGACAACACAGCTTAAGGCAAAAGAGTTTGCAGTCAACTTTTAATATGAAATATAACCATAATATTGATTAAGGAGAATGGATGATACCAATTTTGAAATATCATGAACCCCAGGCTTCGTAAATCATTGAAGAAGAGGTCAAATATCAGCATTAAACTAAAGTTTCCTCCTTTTAACATTGAATAAAATTCTCTTTCCTTCGTTCTGCAAAGAATTTGTTCGTCGCGTGATGCCAAAGGATGAAGAAGTCTAAACCTCAAGTTTGCGACCTACTAGCTTATCCTTTATCAGTCACAAGTAAGAGTAAGCAAAAGTTACATTTAATCTTATTTTCTTGCAATATTTCAATGTTGCATTATGATAGTAAAATGCGGAAACCATTGTCATATAAACATAATTAGCTAATCCAGGATCCAGGGGGAAACTGGGGGCAGTTGTCCCCATGAACAATCTGGCCCCCAATACAAGAAAAATGCGCCCTCCCACGTCCTAAGAAACTAAGTAAAACTACCACGTGCTTGTTTCCAATATTGTTATATTGATCTTACATTTCCTTGTCAGATTTACATCAAGCAACAACATTGTCATTTGTGTTACTCTGTGTACAAGTACGTGTGTCCAGATGTATGTTCAGCGCCCCATGAAATTTCGTGCTGAAAACCACAGCGTAATAAACATTTTTATCGTAGACGAAAGATCTTAGTCACTTCTGGTTAGCGGTATATGTCATCATGACAGACTTCTGTGCACACACTACCTGAATACCTGGCCCCATAGACTAGAGCTGTTTATTAGATGAACCCGCGCCCATCGTATGCGTATGTACGGTACGACCTGTAACAAATGTCACTACACTAACCAGCTAACACAACACTGTCTTTCACGTATGTTCAGCTAGCTTCACGCTTATCATATATCTCAGACAAGCCGATCGAGATCGAAAAGCTCGACCAGACTAACCTAGATTGACATTCTAGTTAGGTAGTTCCATACTGCGGACAAAAATTGCCTGTCGGATTCTCGTGACATAAAAGGTGGGCTTAATTTTAATTAGGACACATACATTCAGGGGCGGCGCCACACGGGGGGCAGGGAGGGCGACCGCCCCCTTTAATTTGCAAGAAAAGGGGAAAAGAGAAGGAAAAAAGGGGAAAAGAAGAAAAGGAGAAAAGAAAAGGAGGAAGCGAAAGAGAAAGAAGAAAAGAGGAGGGGTAGGCTAGGCCTATATCTGATCCATATAATTAATCCAGAGCTTCCAGGAGGCCCTATTCCGGTGTTTGCAGCCTTTAGATATCCTTTTATAATGCACAAATGAAGGAAGGAAAATCTTCGTAATGGTTCAAGAATGCTTCTGTGGACTCCACACACTTATTTTTGCGTAAAATGTTTCCCCGAATAGAAGGCATGAAGGATCCAAAAGGAAGGCTTCAGGAGGTTTGTTGACAACATACCCTTCTCTTAGACAACAGAGGTTTCCCTCCTCTTTCACTCAACCAAAAGTTAAAATTCACTAAATAAGAAACATTTTCCAGTCATGTTATGTATGATCAGTTCCAAAAATATCTCAAAGACAGCAACATTTTGCATTTACAGATCTAAGCAACCTTACATTAAGAAAAATTTCTCAATGGGGAGGGGTACAACCCTTCCCTTAGACCCCTCCCCCAGGACAGCGATCACTCTCCCCATGCTTTGCTCCCCTGTTAGTATACCCTGGCGCCGTCCCTGGTAAACATTGTTGCATTTTTAACTCCATACGGCTCCTTTAGAATCTGGTGTTCACCTGATCGACTGTCCCCTTCCCCCCTCTCCATCAGTATTGGGCTGGATCCGCCCTTGGCTAATCGTAAATATTTATAGGCTCAATAGTATAAGAGTAAGTGGTAATTTACACTCTGATCAGTTCTGCCTGACTGCCAGTATGTAGTACCCCAGGGAACTTTTCTGTATGGGATCCTTAGGGGTACCATATGGAATGAAATCCTAGTGTCTAGCTCATATGGGCCCCAAGTTTCAAATGGGATCTGTTTGAGTCACCTACATCTATCGACATAGGGTTTTACCGTTATCCATCTACATCACTCGCATGTGGGGAAAATTTCTTGGACTAGACATACATCTGGTCTATCTCTCAAAGTCCACAGTTTGCACGAGAACATCCTTGCACAAGAGCAGCCTTGCAATGTCTGATTGTCAAGTCCCCTAGAATATTAAAAGTTACTATAGCCTTGAGGCGTTTTAGTCAATTTCGCCCCCTTTGAAAGATTTCGCCCCTCGAGGTTATCTCGACCCCTTCAGCATATTGACTGGCCACGAGCTTGCACCTTAGAGGCTCTGCTCTCTTAAAGTTTCTAATTGGACGTTAAAGAATAAAATCCCCCACTCAAAGATCCGTTGGAACTATTTCAATATCTTTTACCGTTCTCAAGATAAACCTCTTCAAAGTTTGATGGTTTCTGAAGTGATTCATTTGCCTATGCAAAAATAATGACGTGGAAAGTTGCACAGTGTAGGCATTTCTTTTCTTACCTCTTTAAATTACCTCTTAATTATTTACGAGATAGTTACTTACTTGAGTGATATCAATGTTTTTTCAAGAAAACAATTTCATAAAATATCCTTCAGAGTATACTTAAGCTACCCGTGTCTTTGAAATGAAGGTTTGAAAAACAAAAGCTAATATAAGCCATGTTTTATAAGTCCATTTTTCGATGTCACAGATTTGCATGTTTAGCTCATGTTTATTCACGGACAATATTTGATGGATTTTGATGGGAAATACGGTTATTGTCTTCAATATTGTTTGATATATGTATGCATTTCAGAGTGAAAATGAAACCGATTTAGTAAAATAAATGAACATAAGAAACGTTTAAGTGGAACAATTCTTGCAGAGGCACAGTTTGAATAGACAAATCTCCGCTGGTTGGAATACCATATTGTTTAATGTGTTTCATTCTTAGGTTAGAACTGTCTTGTCGTGAAAAGAAGAATTATTGAAGTTGAAAACTACTGATTCTGGGCAAGAATGAAAAATTCTTGAGACAGAATATTATCAAAATCATCGAAAACGATATATGAGAGGAAATTGTCACATCTGTTTTGAAAAAGTAAGGTACCGGTACGAAGTGTTAAAAAGCCCGGGCTCATAGAGATGACGAGACAGCCAGACACACCTTGGCAAAAAAAGTCGTCTAACCAGGATGATCTTGGATGCTTCAAACAAAGCTATATCCTTGTGAATGAGCCGTATTTTATCAGCGCTGACCAAACCACAGTTGAACTGTTGGAGAAAATGAAATGAAACCAAAAATCCCAGCTGTATAGCCAAGGCACGAAGTTGCGTTTTTGCCGGTAAATAAAGAGGTCGTTCCAAGAAACCTTTTTAGTTCGCAACACAACTTTCATCTTTATTTCATATTCTCCCAAGGAAGACCGGCAATACTAGCGAGTGGCGACGACAAAGGCGATGACGAACAGTCTGTTTTATGCCAGCCAATATAATCAAAATATAAAGTGTATATTACCACACTCCCGACGGTGGAAGTTGTTAGGACTTTCTTTTTCATATTTTTGTTCTGATTTCCTCCTTTCAGCTCAAGTTAATTGTATTTTCCCGTATGCTATGATCATGGGCTTGTTATTTCATTTACTTGTTTCATCACAATCTCAGAAACAGTAGGAAAAATTTATGTAAATAATGCATCACATGAACGTTTACGTTCTTCACGAAATTGTAAAGGGAAGCATTCCAGGGAAGCATTCCAGGAAATCATGAGGGCTTATTAGTAGAGGGTTCCCCAGGAAATAAACAAAAGAACACAAAAGCTTGTTATTTCATTGACTTGTTTCATCACAATCTCAGAAACAGTAGGAAAAAGGTATGTAAATAATGCATCACATGAACGTTTACGTTCTTCACGAAATTGTAAAGGGAAGCATTCCAGGAAATCATGAGGGCTTATTAGTAGAGTGTTCCCCAGGAAATAAACAAAAGAAGACAAATCATAATTAGGCAATAACATCCCACTCAACCACCCACTCAATTACCCATTCACCCACCAATCTACCCGTCCACCGACAAGTCCACTGACCGCAACCCCACCCTTACACCCAGCACACCCAACCCGACACCCAGCAATAAGAAGGTAGATTTATATAGGATGACTATGGATGGGCAAAACACAAGTAAAATTCTATCTCAGTATTGTTTTACAATAAATTTAGAAAATTGTAACGAGGCGAATGTACACTACGCTTTCTAGTTAAAGTATTTGGTAGAGAATTCCAAGCAACTAGGATGGCACGGTAACATAAGCCTGTTTTAGAATAGGTAGTTGAATTACTTGAAAGGGGAAGACAATTTTTCTGACGGTAAATGTGAACTTCGGAATTTTACGTCAAGAAATGAGAAAAGCTTGAAGGTAGGAAATTGTTAGTATACCAATTGGCAAATGTTGTTGTTTTAGGTTTTAAATCGTCAGTTAACTGTTAAGAGAAATATTACGTTTAAAATGCACCAATATGGCATACAACAAAAATACCTTAAATCATTATTAACAGATTAAACCATTCAGTCTCACCAATAAACTCTAGCAATAGCTTTGTCTTCTCTAATATTATGCATTACAAGAGTAATGGATACTGCACCATTTGAATTTTTGAAAGTTTGGGTGAACAAAATTAGCTTTGTGCAACAAATAACCGAATTTCATCCTGTGCGTTCCTTTTTTCTTGAAAAGAAAGCTACCGTACTCCCTAATTTTGAGTTGTCCATCATTCTTTATCTATAAATATTGGTTTAAAAGATATGAAAATTATCTGACATAGGGGTGTCCCCTCCCCTTTGTAAAATTTTTTGAATTTGAAAGGTGCCTAGATCGCAAACGGTGCAATATTTGAGTGGATTTCTGCGGAGCCCGGCCGGCGCCACGGACGTTATGCAGGGAATCAGTCTACATTTTGATCTTCGAGATGAAATTAAGGTAGTGGCGCTCGAAGGTAATAATGAGGGCTTGTGAATTAGGAAGTCTTGTCGCAACTAAAGCGGTCAAATATGATATGCTGGCAGCAAGAAACTGGCAAAATTATTCTGGTGAGGCTAATTGTGTCAAAATTCACATCCGCGTAGAATTTGCTTGTCAGTTTTTTGTTCGACATTTATCGCCGTTAATGCGACATTGTCGCACAAACAGAGCTGGCTAAAACACTGGTCATATGACCCGAAATAGCTCGTCTATACGGAAGTCTTAAATTCCCTTTCTTTCCCCGAGTTGCCGACAGACTCGGTTACTCGTCCAATTACACCGACGGCCGTTGATACGGATGTCACATGCATGATGAATTTGCCGACGGGCTTTCAACGTGAATGGGCCAATTAGATGAAGAGCCGAAAATCGAAATAGCCGATCACTGACTGGCCGCGCGTTCCCGTTTTTTTTTTCTTTCCATTCTCAGTCTTTCCTTTTTACTCCCTTCCTTCCCCTCACCTTTCCCTTCTTCCCTCTTCTTTTCCTCCCCTCCTCTTTTCCTTCCCTTCTCCCGTTTTTGCCGACAGACCGAAATTTGCCGACGTCGACCAGATATTGGGGGGTGTGACACCCCCGCTCGCTACGGCCCTGAAAGTAGGTTAAATAATACGACAACTAAAAGCAGTAGCGTCACCATGGGCATAGATCCCGGGGGGATGAGGGATATATCCCCCTAACATTTGACTAGAGGGTATTGCCCATGTAATCATCCCCCAATGTTAGTCTACAGATACATGTATGTTGGAAATTACATTTTATTCATTTTCGTAAGAAATTCTTCAAGTTTTGCTTTATTTTATATCACAAATGTTTCTCAAACTATCAGAATTTTAGGAAATCCTTCGCCAGCTATCAAAATTTCTGCGCGCTTCAAACCTTACGTCAGTGTTATTCTTATTATCAACATGTTCCGATATCAACTTTCGGAGAAGCACAACAGCAAAAAATTGAAAGTTTACGAATTACCAGGTAAAAGTCTGGCTTAAGGTAGTGGCATGTAGGTTTGTTGGGTAATTAAAGTGTCTCGATGCAGAGCCTGAATGCAGGTTTTGTCATGGAAATCTTATTTAATGAAAAATTTCGGCGCGCTTCTCGCGCATTCGTCACGGTTTGCACTCCATGTCATGACCATGAAATTCTGATCGTTACACTTTCCGACGAACAGAGATACATCTCCAAACATCTCTGGAGACTTCGCATCAATGTGACATCTTTCACTCTAGTTTATATCATGATATGGAAGGTTGAAAGTACGTATTTGCCGTTATACATTTTTCAAAAATTTTTACAGAGCGCTTCGCGCACAGCCATTTTCGGTATAGATGGTCATTGTTAATACACGTACGACGAAAATAGCAATAAAATTTATTAGTCCTTCACCCCTTTTGCTACAGCCTACACCTATCAAATCCCTGCACCTATACTCTCCATCCCTCTTACTCCCCTCCCAATTGCTGGAAGCTGTTCGTCTGGATTTTCGTTCAAAATTAGTAAAAATACAATAGTTGCAAAATGTTCTGCGTCATACTCTATTTTATCGTTTGGATATCAGGTGGTACGCATTATGTCATTGCCCCCTCCTACTTAATATAATTAATGCAAAGCTTTCAGGAGGCCCTATAAAGCTATCTGATAGCATTAAATGCCCTTTCATAATGCACAA
>WURT03659757.1:0-18279 GCA_009936505.3 Holothuria glaberrima
ATGCAATCTGGTGCCACATATGCTACATTTTGAAGTAGAATTTGTGTCTAAAAAGATTTACGTATTTTTAGGAACTATTTTAACAAAAAATGAGGTTATTCAAATATGACGTTGAAAAATACGGTTTACGCACATTTTTATGAACAACACATGTCAAATCTGTGTGCTTCTCATGGTTTGCGGGCCAAAATCTTAAACAAAATGATCAATTGTAACCCCAAGAATGATGCTTTTTGGGGGCGAGAAGACTTGGCTTCAAACAGAGGTGGCTCCAGCGGAGGAGGTGGCCCCAGTGGGGGAAATTTTCTAATTTCATCGGGGAGCCTTAATCCGTAGGATAAAATATCATACGGCCCCGACGAATGCTTGCTTTTGCTCTTAGAACGGGCAGATTCCTCAGTGAAAACCCAAAATTTTCAAATTAACCTCAGCAGAAACCCATTCAAATGTTTCAAATTTGCTTCAGTAAATATCAAACATTTTGAGATTCCAGATTTTCAAATATTCGTATATAAAAGGTTCCACACAATCTATTATGATTATAACATCTGTATTTTTTAATCCCGGCAAAAAAGCAGACCTCTAAATATGAATTCTAGATGCTTTAAACTATAAGTAAATGATATTTTTTTTAGTCTCTGTCCCTTTTTGACTTCCTTATTATTTGTACAAGTTTCTCATTCGTCCCTATTGTTTAGAACATGGACAGTTTAGGGCATCATTAAATAATACCTTCCATCATGCACTTAAATGAATAAATAGGATCATTTTCATTGTCTTTCGAGAGACAATTACAAGTCGGAACAAATATTTATGTTTACACTGTACTTTTCTTAAACAATTTTGATAACATGTAAGGTAGTGACATTCAATGTATCAGTTTAATTTGCAGAGTTTGATTGACAATTAAAGGTAGACATTATAATTAAACAAATGAGAATAATTTTTCAATTTATAAAGAATTGTTTCAAAATATTTAACACGATTTGTATGTCTTTAGATATTAATTACTTATTTAATTAAGCACCAGAGTCATTTCATTTGGAAGTTCACCAGTCGGATTTTTCCCCTCCAGTGTCTCTTCAATTGTTTACAACACATATAAGTATTAATTCATCCCATCACATATGGCTATTTTGGCATTTAGGGAGGAATGTGCGTATAGAATGACAAATTCTCTTAAAAATCAATAAACCTTGATTGTAGCAAATATCCAGCTGTTCTGGGTTCTTAGTAGCTTGCTAAACGGTTTTCGACTAGAAAATGGAAACTGAGTCGGACAATTCTCAGAAATAAATTTTTATTCGGGGTTTGATAAGGATTTCGGCCGACATACAAGGACGGAGAGGCTAAAGTGTTGATAAGGGCTAGAAGATATTTTTGTGTAAATTTGCAAAACTATGGAGGCCTAGGCCTATTATTATCACGTAAAAAATTAAATTCCGAAAATTAGTCTTGTCTCCATTATCTCTTCGTGAGAACCAAAAATCTTTCGGAACTTTCAAAAATCTCTTCGTGCGTTAAAGAAAAGTGGACCACTTGAAATTTGAAATGACTTCCAACGTACGAAAAAATTTTTTAGAAAATTTCAAAGGGTTTTTCGTTTGACCCTAGAGGATTTACCATTTAGCTATACATGTTGAACTGTTGACCTAACAGACAAAAATATTCCTAACTTTGTTACCTTCATGCTCCTTATATGCAATAATAAAAAAAAGACTGGGTTTGCGAAAATCATTTGTATCTACGAAGAATGGACTTTTGAAGTAAAATTATGAAAAACGGAGTGACGAGAGATATGTGGCAAATTTTTTAAATATACGAAACTTTGTACAGGTCAGAGGTGCACCGTGACTTCTTTGGAGAACGGGTTGGGGTGGTAATTAAGCCACTTCGTCTTCTGGATGCTAAGGTGCAGGGCCTTAAATGCGAGCTCTGACGTGGCTCGTGTGCCTACTTTTATAACATTTCAGGTTATTTTTTTACTACATCGTTGATGTACCTCTCTATTTTGATATCAGTTAAATGGGACTACCTTTGAAAACAGTTGCGAGGAAGGGGAATGGAACAACGGCTATGCAGGCCATATTTCCATGGCTATGCAATATGTAAGTGTATTTGACAGGCAAAATGTCAGAGATATATTAGCAAGCTCCAAGCATAAAAAGAGGGGACGAGAAGTTTCACTTCACTTTAACAATGTGTTTTCATCACAAAGGAAATAAATACCTGCAAATGAAACGGGAGATGTTATGTGCAAAAGTTCTGAATATATTTGATTATGGTTTTGATTTTCAAAATCAGAAAATGAGCAAGACATGGAAATTTTCTCCCAGACTACTTACTTTACAGGTATGCTTTTTGTTTCATTTGAAAGCACGTTACACAGGGCCGTTGAAACTAGAACTTTAGCCTCCAATAATTTACAGCTTGAAGGTTTGATTTTTTTCTTCCAAAGTTAATAACTGTATTTCAGGACCACTAAAACGTACCTTTGAAAATTGCAAAACCCAGGAGCTAAAAGAAGATTCTTCCGCCATCTTAGACACCCTCTGATAGCCATTGTGTTACTTGGTGGTCGTGATATTTGATTAAGTGGCCCAATGTACAGTAATGTTGTGATGAAATGGTAAACAGGTAAAGAAGCGTAGGTTTTCTTAAAAATCTCCAACTCAAAAGTAAATTTTTTCCATAGAGATAGAAAAGCGAATTGCACGTTGGAAATAAGAGTTCTTTACAGTAGGCGGACTGAATCTTGCCAAAGCAGGACCGCATTTATCTTTTGGAAGAGCCGAGGGGGTCGAGGGAGGGGGATTTGCGTGACTGAGCTTTTTGGGGGGCTCCAAACCCACTGCTATCCATTCATGTCCAAATTAATTGTTTCCGGAATAATGCTTTGGTATAATGGGGGTTTCTACTCCCCTTGTCCTCTTCAGAGAATAATCTCTGTCTCACGTTTAAAAGACTAGATAAAGGGTATATCAGGGAGCATGTATGATGGCACGACCTAACAAGGCCACTCTACGAAATTTTTCATTTTTTGCAAAACAAAGAAAAAGAATGTGAATCTGTTTGAACCTCAAATCTTTTGGCAGACTTGATCTTCTTTGCGAGCTATAAATCTTTACCACAGAATTTTTCTACCGAGAGATACCAGTACAACAAGTTCAGAGTTTTCAGTTTAAGCCTAAGATTTAACGAACCTAATAAGTCCAGCGGGCGCTGTTTGCAATTTATGTACAGAGCTATATGTACAGGCTCAGTGTAGGCAGTTTGTGCGTTAAATTTGAGGCTGCATTTCCTTGCGTGTGCGTACTTGAAACATATAACGTAGGTTCACGAGCATTTGCAAGAGAGACTGCGGTGCGCGTACTGCATGGAAAATTGACGCACTGATTGTGACAGCGGTTACAGACGCGTGTTGTTGGTTGGATCGATGCACGAGATTTAAACGTGGCCTTGTTAGGTCATGTCACTATAAGGTTCCTAACGTCTTTGGACATTGACGAATTTCAACTATGCCATAGCATGAAGGTTTGACATCTTACATGAAGATACATGAATTCGTGGGACCTTGGAATATTTACACAATTGTGTAAAATGTTAACATAATGCCATTTCTGTATTGGCAGCCTAGCAGTTTTGAAGGTCGGGGGGGGGGGGATGAGGATCTGTTATGAATAATGAAACTGGGATGAAACAACAGTGCCGAGGGGGCGCGAAACATCTATCGAAGGGTGTGTACGTGAGGTCCATGGGCTCCCTTGAGGCCCAATCAGGTAGGGTCATGCTGCTTAGTTTTCGAATAAGTATTACAGAAAATGCTTTGAAAATGGTCGACCGCGCGTTTCTCTTGCATCCCTCCCTAATGACTACGTTCTGGAAAACATGATCTTTTACAATCTTCATGGCAATGCATTTCCAGTCCAATTTTTCATCTCTTAACCCTTTCCTTATAATATTACCACTACGAGTCATGAGTTTATATCATTTAAAATAATCGAGATATCTATCTCAATCCAGAATAAATAAAAGTACCCAAACTATGTCACAATTTTCCATGAAAATTAGGTAATATATTTCAGCTTTCGAAATGCTCACTTTTTATTGTATTCTGTGATAAAATAAGGCTTTGAAGAATCTTAACATGTCATTATTGCCCATTATAGAAAATTGTTAAAAATTGAGCGTCTTTTGATTTCAATAAAACAGAAAATTGGTACAAAACTCGTTTGTTACTTTATTTCATAGCTAAAAAGTGTCTAGAAGTTTTATAAGTAAACTTCGTGTGGCGAATGTCAGTCTATTGACTCCCTTAATGGGATAAAGTATATTCAAGAATGTTCCCCTTTTATCACTTAATAGAACACACTTTTCTTCGCTACACCAGTCGTATGCCGCATAAACTTGTGATTTTCAGGTAGATATATATTTTCACATAGCCTTTCAATTTCCGTATGACCATAATAACTAGATGTTATAATGGGTAACACAGGGGTCCCTTTGCTACTAAATTTGTGATTACACAATGTGTTGGGTCACGTTTTTAAAAAAAAATGTTCATGTTTTAAACTGACATGTGTTGACTATCTACTCCATATTCCATACAGGGCAAATTGTAGCTGCGCTTCTCTTGGTAATGTACACCTGACCTGAAAAAATAATTTCTTGTAAATAAAGAGAGACAAAAATAGACGCAGACAACTCAACCTGGAAAATTTACACGTAAGGACAGGACTATACAAGAAAAGAGCCGGGGGTTTATGGGTTCGAATGTCTTCAACTACCACACCCCATTTCATCAAGTTGATTGTCCATTAATACGAATTTTGACATTATGAAGAAAAAGAATGTGAGTTAATCGATGGAATTTTTTATACTCTTGAACCAGGAATGTAAATGTCTTGCAAAACGAAAGACAACAATAAAGAAAATGTTCGACGTGGAAAATATGTAAAAACCCGGTCTTAAAAGTAAGGTGAAGCCGGTGAGAGAGGAGGAGATTAGTCAATGAGTTCGAATGAAACCCCCGACCCTGTAGAAACAGCTTGCGTCTTTTTTCCCCATAGGCATATGAAACCTCGAGCATCCATATTTTCAACCACAATCTCCTGTATCATAAAATATACAGACCGTTGGTCCTACGTAGGCTTTTATGAAAGAAAACGATTATCAAATTGCAACTTCTGTGTAAATGTAAAGTCATTATAAAAAATAAGCACTTATTTTTCATGAAACTGGGGCAAGTCAGCTTTCAATTGCATATACATTTTCTTGTATGCATTCTATAAACACATAAAGTTTCAAACAATCTCAGCAAATAATTATTCCCCGTAAGGCTTATTCTATGACACCAAAATTACAGAAATTGATTTAAATTTTTAAGTACTTAACAAATAGTAAAATGTAAAAAGTGTATAAATCAAACCGGGAAGGGAACGTTTTTTTTTCTCTTAGTTCGCGAAATATACCAAGAAAAGAATGTTCTCTATTTCTTACAGCAAGTTTTGTCCATTAAACATCTAAACCCCCAAATACAAACTTTTAAGGTATATTTTAATATAGTCTTTCCATACCAATAATAACTGACCCCACAAGCTGTTGAATAAGGTTCCCTTATAATTATTTACGCTTGTGGTTACATACCAGTTATACATAAAGTAGTTTAGGATATTAAAAATTGCACGTGTGAAACCTACTTTATATACCTACTGCAGACAATTCTCTAAGTGATGCAATTTTCCTTTGCACATACACATGAAATGGATCGAAAATTTGTCTTAGGCGAAATACAAAAATAAAAGTAGAAATTTGAACATTGAAGAATGTACCATGTCAAATAAGCTAGGGCGTAACTCATTGGGAGTGGGCAATGAATTTGAACGTACTGTTCCAAAGTTTTGAAAGCTTTGTACACGTTATGATTAATATTCATCTGAATTGTAGTTAACATGTATCCCCTTTGAGAAATACTTGTCTATGTCAGATAGCTAAGATGCACAATTTGTACTATCTTTGGCAAAGATAACAACTAATATCTTGTTTAGAAATTCTCAGAATTGAGTATTTTTTCTGGGGGCGGAAGCTCTCGGAGGGCAGCGGTATTGTACCTTTAAGAAGCTAGATGTTAGCATCAACATGAACATCTGTTGTGTTCAGGTAGGTTTATACATATCTATCTAAGTATCGTTTTATCAGACACTGATTCATTCACTTCCTTTGCTTTTGTGACAATACATAGTTTTCAGTTGAGAAGCCCTTAGGTAATTCTAATAGCGGTTGTAATTCCATTAGCGATTGATACCACTTGCATTCAAGTCCACACGAAAAACTGTGTATAAAGCATAGGCATAGCGAGAACTCCTTATCTTTCCTCCTTTTTTGAAATATATCTTTCTCTTCCAAAAAAATATCAAACGTTTTCAGTGTATGAATACTTCTAAAACTACAAAGAATATAGCATCAAATTGCACGTAAGCCCCTTGAGTTTTGAAAATTTTTCTTCAGACACCCCTCAGGACAGTGATCTGTAAAGTTAGGCTCCCAGCTGGCAAAGCTTCCAACGCCTTTGATATAAAGTGAAAGAGACTACTGATTGACGGAGTTGAGTTTCTACGAACGAACCTCACATTCTTGGCAATGAAGTGTCTTCAGTTCAAGCACGTCAACCAGGAACCTGAATTACTTTGTCTATACAATATCAATCTCATTCGAAACTAGAAAGTAATTCAAAACGGAATAATCCAAATTTTAAGGTCAAGTCTTCCTGTTTTATCTAAACCGAACGTAACGTAGTCTGTGATCGCACTTCTGTATCATGTCATGATTTCCACGTAACAGTGCAATTTCTGCAACATAAAAAGAAGGGTTTAAATGTGACAGTAAAGATGATTGTGATATTTACGATTGTAGCTTAAATTGAAATTGCTGAAGCCCCCAGCATGAAAGGAAAACCGGAAATAAATACTAAAAGATCATAGAAGGTCACGTTGAAATTATTCCTTTTAAACTTCATACTCAGAAAATTTGTCATCCAATTTTACTTTCCCTGGTTCTTTATTTTTTTTTATAGAGAGGTTGACTTTCCCCGGTTCTTTATTTTTTATAGGTATAGCATATGGGGAACAGACTAACAGTCAATAGGCAATCAAAAATAGAAGAAAATCACTGATACCCGTTAATGTGTAGTAGATCAGCACCAGCACCTTGACCAAACACATTTTCAGTTTGCCCACTCGGAAAAACTTTTCAGTTTCGTATAACGATTTTTCTTTGATGACGGTAATACCTTTTAGTTGGAATTGTAAGTTCAAAACAATGAAAATACTCCTTCAAAATGTTTTTAATGGTTAAGAGGGGATGTGCAGATTTTCTTGCTAGTAGGATTTAGCAACACTACCTTATTGAAGAGCCTGTCACATACCTTTGCACAAGATTCCCAGTAAACTTGTATATTTGCATATGATTATTTTTCACAGGTATTATTTGTGATAATTCCAAGGAATATGAATTGATCATACCTAAATTTCATTGTAAGCACTAGATGCTTGCTCATGCAGTAAGGTTTGTTGATCGAAAATTAACTGAAACTCCTTGAGAATACTCTACAACTGTCATAAGTTCAGTTCCTAATATGTATTTCCAGCATGATCCTATATGATCGTGGTTTTATAAATTGAAAAGATTCAACCAATCTGTGGGAAATTATCTCTTTATTCCTTCTGCGGAATTTCTGCGACTTGGCGGACGCACTGTAAGTGATAAAGGGAAAGAAGTTTGCTCTATCTTTTGAATTAGCGAGACGTAGTGGTATTTGTAATGGAGACGTCACAAGCCTCTTGCTTGCAATATCTAATCTGTTTATATTCTGGCAGAAAGGAAGTAACGTCCTGAGACATTACTCCACTCTTGTGGAAAAACTTGCAATTGATTTTAGGAGTTCAACTGAATATAAAAAAACTAAGGGCATGTAGTGCCCCATCGCTAAATCTGCGAAGGACTACAGAATCTTACCCATTGTCTAAGTATTGACCCACTTTTCCTTTAACTTTGGAGTTGCCACTAAGTCTAGTCTGCCAACTTTTTTTAGTTTCTCAAAAATATAACCATAACTAGCTTCTGGGCCTTTGGACTTCTTCCAGGAAAGAAGAATCTGATAGATTATCTCCTTTTCCTTTCCTTGATAGTCGTTTCTGATATGTTGTATGTTTGCTTCAGTTAATCCCAGCTTTAATCCAAGATCCTTCCACTCTGATGTAATTAAACCTGACAAATTCTGCAATGAAGCAAAGAATAAGTTCCCTGTTGTCGTCAGGCCGAGGTAACTATCTGAATAATTCTATAAATACCTTTGCAGCAGACGTAATAGCCGTGTTCCAAGAAGATACTTAACTGGACCATAATATTGATCGTGGAAGGAAATGAAGGGAATTATTTATCGAAAGAAGAAAACATGAAAATGGGCTTTCAAAGTTCGAACATATATCTTCACCCAAATCCTGGAAAATCTTTTGGGAAATGTTGAAAAATATTGAGTAAGTTATTCATCATAGTAAACGAATAACGTTAGGATGAAGCTTTGCTTTACAAGACTGCTGCTTAATTAAACTGCTAGTAAAGTGCAGCCACAACTTCCTGTGGTTGTTACTTGGGAATGAAATGCTCAGATTGATTTTTTTACTTGCACTTTTTGTTAGTTGAGTCGTCTTCTATCTCTACCCTCACATGGTATATGGGAATTTCAAATGTCTTACAAAATCTGGTGTAATCAGCTTTATATTCTCAACTTGGCAACGAAAATTTCTTTCTCAAAATAAAGATGCGCCAAGAACGTTTTATAAGTTCAGAGCGTCATCTCTCAGCTCTATTGTGTAGAACAAACTGTTTGGAAGGCTAGGCCTGTATGCTTTATTGCCCCAGGGGACAAAAGCAAAAGGGTGAAAAGACAACACCACACCTCCATATAAGATCAGGGAATACCGTTTCAAAATGTATCACAATTGATCAGAACAACAGGTAGCGAAAAGTTTTACTGTGTAAATCGTAAGACACTACTTAATTTAACCATGGAAGTACTACCTGCTACCTCCGAGGTAGTACTTCCATGATTTAACTATGTTTGGTGCAGCTATGCAATTTTTTGGCTTTCAATTTAAGTATTAATGGATGCTTCAACGTCCGTAGGTAGTATATTAAAAAGTTTACTAAATGGAAGGTAACGATTGGACAGAGTAAGGCCCACATACAACTCGTAACGTCTTAAATAACTACAATGACACGTATTCACCAGTGAATATGTAGTGTTATGTACCATAGACAGTACAATCCCTTAGAGGAACATCTATACCACGATGTGTGGGACGGGAGTGGGCTTGAGATATAGCCAGAACAATTTCAGTTATGTCTTAATTCATTTAGACATAATTCATTTGCATTTGCATTCATTTGCATTTGTTCTTTGAGGTCAAGGTTGGCCTGATTTCTTGGAAGGCTCCCTACCGCCAGTCTAGGGACCTAAGATATTCAGTGCCCTTGACATTTAAGCTTCTGTCAGTGGGCTTAGTCCATTGTTACTGTATAAAGTCTTCACCTCAACTGTTGGATTTTTTTTCTATTTTTCAAACGTCTACTGCAGTCTTTTGTCACAAACGACAAAACTGTGATTAAAGAATAATAAGAGCCCTAATATAACTGATTTGATGTACAGAAAGGAGATAAATATTATGAAAACATTTCAAAATACAAACCCTTAAAGAGCTTTCGCTGACTAAATTATTTCCGTTAGCGTCGTTCACTTCATTTCTTTCCTCTGAAGTGCTAACCGTTTTAGAGGATCCCAGCTGTAAATAAGAATACAAAAACTGACTTGATTTCAATTGATTCGAAGGTATGTAAATTTATATTTCAATCGGGGTATGTAAAACAACTCATTCAGTGTATTAATTTTCATATACTCTGGTGTTCGACCATCCCATTTACAAAATTGTAGAAAGCAATTCTGTAAGCATTAAACAGTAATATCTGGCTACACTAAACTTTAGTGACTGTAATGAGGTATATATTTTAGGCTTATCAACTTATTTGAGGGCCATCATTTTGTTGTTAACAGATAGCCTTATGGTTCAATGCCTCATTTACATAAAAATCACACACTGCACACGGTACTCAAGTCTGTTTCCCATTCCCTCTGCCATCGGTCATTTTTTACAGCTCGTCACTCACTCTCGGCCAATCAGAGCCCTGGGTCCCTATCCCATAGTAGTGAATACAGCTTATAGAAGGTCCAACAACTACAAGCTCCACACTCGGTTGCAGGTCTCAAAGGTGTAAACATGTGTTAAAGGCATATAGTGTTCCAGGAGCATGTAGCTCCCGAATCATTTTATTTACGGCCGGCCAGGATAATGTTACTTAATCATCACAAAACAGTTGTATATATAATTTGTACGGAAGCCGAGAACTTCGTGGGTGGGAACAAACTGACATGCCTTCTATTGATCGTTGTCCCTACCATATTTTTCGGTAATTATCCACTGAAAATGGGAGGGACTAAACCAAAACAAGTGAGGGGGTATTCAAAGAAATGAAGATTACACCGTGTACATTTCAAGACATCCTACAAATAAATGGAACTTTCCGAATACTATTATGTAAAAGAGTATATAATACATGGCGCTGTATAACTTTGGTTGTATTGCCAACGTGGAAAATCCCAAAATATGGTACAGAGAAAACGCTGATCAGCTAGCTGAAACGGAAGATGGGGCGGTAAACTTAAAAGGAGACTGAAGAGGGGAATGGAGTATGCAAAGACACACGATAATTGAAGTGGTCTTAGTAGAAGAATTCGACGTTTTTATTAAGGAAGCAAGGTAAGGATGATGGTATATATCAAATAAAGGTTTACGTTTAGTATGCCAGTGGTATTTTTAGAGAAACCCCGTGACTGACTAGCCTACATTTAGGACTCTAGGGATTTTAGCATGCGCTGTGCTATCTTTAAAAACAAAGTCAACCATAACAGCCTTGCAATCGCTACTCCTTAACAAGGACGCAGTAAGAGACAGGGGAAACAGGCATCGCCACTTGATCCGTTTGTATAAAATGTTTTGCTGTTTTGTTCATTATGTCACTATACATCTCAGCTTTGCTAAGGAAACATAAAATTGTGGTTTTCTGGATTGTTTCTTAAAATATTGAGAATTTCGAACTTAAAGACACTTGAAAATATGAAATGGTAGCACTATTTTGGATCTGCAGTACCGTTTCGAAACATATTTTTTTTTGGGGGGGGGGGGAATTGCCCTAACTCGGAACGACGGTTCATTCCTTTAGTACAAATAAGCCAATAGTAAAAAATATCACTACAGCTTTGATTGGCTGATTGTTGTTCATTTTAAAACAACTGAAACGGCAGTTTAAAACAGAGGTAGCGAATCGTTTGCTTGTAACGGGCCATTTGACATTTATAAGAACGCTCGTGGGCCAACGGCGCAGTCAACGTGTGACTGAAGGGTACGAAAAACTCCCCTCCTATAAGAAACATGTTACGGGTAGGCTACATCCCCGTTACAGCTTTTCGTAGACGGACACCTATGCCAATCTTACCACGTGATACCCGAGTAAAATTGCTTTTAGTCGTGGATGATAATCAACACGGCTATTTTACGTTTACGTAAAGACCCGGGAAACTCTGAAGAGTTGCAAAATTGTGGGGATTTACAAATATCACAACGATCATTTACTTCAACTATCTTAGCTCGTAGCAATTGTGGGTACATTAGTGATGTCTGAAGTATATATAATAGGAATAAGCAGCTGACAAAGTTCCCGCGAAGCGCGCCCAAAAATACATAAGGTGAGGAAACTAACATTTTCGATTTTGTAAGAGAGGAAACAAACGGGTACGAAAACTAACGGACCCCGCCTAGAGCAATGCTAGGCCTACAATCTTGGACAAAACTCGTTGGGACTCCCCCGCTCCCCTTCACAATGTTGACCACAGTTAACTTGTTCATGGCATACAGTCACTCTTTCTATGCAACATTGGAAGGGGGAGAGGGGGTTTCATGAAACCTGGGAACAAAGATTTAAGAATATTATGAAAAAGTGTCCCAACAGTTTTGTCCAAGATTGTAGACTTAGTTCCTAAAGCATGGAGTAAATTGTGGAGTTTTGTTACTGCCTAGAACATAGAAGAAGTAGTTTGGGTTTAAAGTTTCATACTACTGTAGGTATATGACATGGATACCATCAGACAGTGTGCATTTCTTGACTGTGTTGTTATTTTGGATATACAGCCTGATCTAGGTGGACTACTATGTATACTGCAGTGCAGCAAATTGATATGTTCACCCATGCTCATGCTGACCAGCATAAACCAGCTAGGAAACAATTAAGATGTTGATAATTGTGAACACTTTGGTGCTGGCTCAATAAATCTTTTAGGATGCTTCTTCAAGTTGGATAGCCAGCGGCATGGACAATTTCGAATATTATACTGAATGAGCCATTACTGAGGAATTGAAGACCGGCCAACTTCTATCAAGTTCCAAGCCTATGAGGCTACAGTTGAAGTTTTGTGATCAAGCTTGTTATTCTCTATTTTGTTTACAAATATAGTTTACAAAATTTTATGAGATAGCTTTTTAAGAATTTGAAAAGTCACCAGCTAGCATGAGTTAGCATCTGCAGTATGATGCCGGGACTCATATTTGGTCTATGATTGCCATACATCTGCATGCTGTGACAATGGTACCAGGTTTGTGTTATATAATATTACTGGAGCTTCATTGGATCGTATGACAACTATTTTATCTCAAACACATGTTCAAAATATCATGGTTCTGGTACATTTAGCTTTGAATTGTATTTCATGGACAATAAAATATACATGTTTCAATGAAACCTTGAATAAAACATGAATCTACTCAGTTTGTTATCATATTTGTTAATACAACTTCCATTTTTTCATGCTTCCTTAAATATAAGTTGAGATGAACAGAACATGCATGCATTTTGGATTTTCAAATTTTCACTCTTTGAAGATTTAAAAATATTTGGCAGGTGAATAAGCATCCATGAATACTTCTTGTGAAGTCTTGCAAGACAACAACTACATGTATGCTTAGTTCTTAGTCATAGAAAAGCTACAAAATAAGTCGAGCAGGGCTCTCTGTGGTGAAGTTGCGGCAGGGCTCTCTGTGGTGAAGTTGTGGCAGGGCTCTGTGGTGAAGTCGCGGCAGGGCTCTCTGCGGTGAACTCGCGGCAGGGCTCTCTGCGGTGAATTTGCAGCAAGGTTCCCTCCAGCAGTCCAGTGAAGTCGCAGCAACACTCCCTCTGGCGAAATCGCCAGAGATCTCATTTGCATGTCAAAAGGGAAGTCGCAGCAAAGTTGCAGGCAAAGGTTAGTAGTAGCCTCAACGTATCGATGCATGTCTAACCGGCGTGTGTCAACGTGTAAGCAAAAGTACCCTTTGCAAAATTTCGATCCTTTTTTGTGAGTTTTGCATAAAAAATTCATAGGAAAAGTTGACCATGCAGACATACCGAAGACTCGCTGAAGCTGTTTGATATTTAATATAAACAATCTAGTGTTAAAACCTAACACATTCCAAGCAAGTTTTTCGAAGTGATCCCATTTCCACGGTGGAAAGATGTGAATAGTTTTTATTTTTACACAAAACACAGCTCGCTCTTATTAAAATGCCGTTTAACTGCTTACTGTGATGTCAAATTCAACTCCAGTGTTATCCTTGTTTTTTTCTTGCCGTGCTGTTAAAATTTCGTCGATATTATTACCGTTCTCTTGGAGTGTAAAAGATACACTTCCCCTCACTCCTTGCCAAATATTGTTGTAATCGATTTCCTGTCAGAAGACAATGTAAATATGTGATAGGTTAATAGTGAAAGTAGGTCTACTAAAATACATAAAAATATTACAAGAGTAAAGTTTCATATTCAAATCTTTCATTTTAAGTTGAGTTTAACGTTTTTATTGGGGAAACGCTTATTAGTACTTTACCTTTTTATGAGTTTCACATTGAACCAGGATATTTCCAAGAGATTTATAGATAGTAAAATTGGTCCAATCATTAGCCTCACAAAAGCCTGCCTGAATATCTTTTTGCCCAGTTATCTGGTGAAAAATTAAGACGATTGATTTTAAATTCGAATTCAGGGTTCACTGCAATACTTAACTCTGTTGGCAGACATATTAAAACATTTTAAAAAATACAACCACGAAAAGTACGTAACAGTTGGAAAATCTTCCTCACAGGAGTATAATACATGTCTCTTGATATTTCTCGATGAAGCTGTGAGTAAAAACCAATTTTCTTCCATTTGTTAGAAAGAAGGGGATAGCAATTGGCCTATAACGTTTTCCTGACAAGTGATTCTTTCATGGTGATGACCAAAGCTGAGTATGTATTCCAGTTCGTTTTTGCTGGAATTGGCACTGACTCTGAATGGGTTGAAATTGGACTCGGACTTTTACCTAGCGAGCACCTGCGATTCCTTAAGATTGCTTGCAACCGCCTTTAGTTGCGACCTCCTGCGATTCATTGTGCTTGTAATCGTTTACGATATATTTGCTCTCACACCTTTAGATTTTGGTTGCTATCATAGGCGGGATTACAGGGCATTAGAGGGTGGCACTCCCCCACTCTTTTTAACAGACCTTCAAAATAATATAAACCAGAAATCCAAAAGGCCTTGTGATTCCTTGCCGTAGATATTGTTGGGATGTTCTGGGGAATTCTTGGGAAATTTTACTTTTCGATCTCTGGTGACCCCAGATGACCTTTGACCTCACCAAAAACAAAACAGTTCTTCCTCGAACCATAAAGCATCCATGTGCCAAGTAAAAAAATCTATCCAAGCTTCCTACATTGAAAAATCATGTTGAGAAGGTTCTCAGAGTTTGACCCCTGGTGATCCCAGATAACCTTTGACATCCATCAAAGACAACATGGTTTTCTTCTCACCATAAGGCTTGTACATAGCACCTATGAAATCTATCTAAGCTTGAGATATCTATATACTAAACATGAAAAGTGTCCGTCATTGCTTTTTTGTCCTGTGGTGACCTCAAATGACCTTTGAACGCCATCAAATACAATAGGGTTCTTCCACTTAACATGACAAATCTATATACCAAATATGAAAATAGTCGATCATTGCTATCTTGAGATATCTTGTTTACAAGCAATTTTACAAGATTTTTGCAGTTTTACCTCTGGTGACCTCAAATGACCTTTGACCTCCACCAAAAACTATTGGGTTTTCCCCCTGAACATGACAAATCAATATACCAAATATGAAAAGTGTCGGTCATTGCTATGATCTTGAGGTATCGTGTTTTCAAGTTTTTCGGTTTCTGACCTCTGGTGACCTAAATGACCTTTGACCTCTACCAAAAAGATAGGGTTCTTTCTCTCAACATGGCAAATCTATATATATATATATATATATACATATATATATATACCAAAAAGTGTCGTTCATTGCTATCTTGAGATATCGTGTTTACAAGCTAAGCGTCACATACACATATTCACTCATGCACACACGACATCACCATCGCATGGATTCCTTGCCTGCCTACGGCAAAGAAACAATAATAAAAAAAATTGAACAAAAGGAAGAGAGACCAGAGAAATAACGAGAGAATGTTAAATATTAAGGTAAATGTCGCAATGTTAAATGTAGGAAAAAAACATTCCTTTCAAATACCAAAATAATGCCAGGAAATTTTTTGTCGGGGAGCTTTGGACCACCTGTAATGAATACTAACTAATACACTGGAGGAGCTCAAAGGTGATAAGCAAAGGGGCAATAACTGTTCCAAAATTTGCAATTACGACAAGAAAACTAGTTCATTAGCATTTTAAATAATACCTGTGGACGCAGAATTGTTTCTAGAAATGGTCCAGTAAAGCCGAAAAAGCCATAAAATTTAAAAAAAATTCTCGGGAAGGACACTCAGATCCCAGCCGTTGCTGTCCACACCTAAAAAAATTTAGCCGGCTTTACCTATTCTTGAAAAAAGGACTCAGGTCATTCAATTTCATTGCTAAAACCCTTTGCATACACTTTTCCGTAACAAAAAAGAATGAACATTTTCAGGAAATTTTTGCTTAAGTTAGAAGAATATTTTGTATGCAAACCTTTTATATCATTGTGAAGATCGCAGAAAGGGAATTTGGATGAAGTTTTTATTTTTTCATTAATTACATTATATATGTAAGTATATGCAAATATGCAAATTAGATGACGTCATAAGGTTTTTTACTAATATGCAAATTAGATGATGTTATAAGCAATTTTTTGTATTTTATGGTACAGGAGATTGTTAGGCATAGTTTTCTCTTTCATTTGATACCAAATTCGAGGAAATTGGACCAAAAGTGAGAAAGATATGCTCATTTTCTTTTTTGTTTACTTTTGAAAATCCAAGCTCACACTATGCTGCACACACTGTCCTCACACTGTGCACATACTGTGAACAGTTCACAGTGAAACGTGAGAGCTACGTGAGAGGCTTTTGATCAATGAACAGACTGGCATCCTTTGAATAATAGCTCGTAATGGACATTTCGGTGAAAGAAAAAAGTGTGGGGTGGTTGTGGGTTGTTATTTTTTGATATTTGGAGGGCACATTTTTGGGTTAGAAATGTACATTATAGGCCAAATTTGACGCATTTTTTTAATTTTGGAGATGTTTACAACTTCAAACCTCTCTAACTCACCCTACCTTTGATATTTAGTCATATGTTTTGGTATAGATTTAAAAGGATTGTTGTAAAAATCACATTGGCGTTTGAATGAAACAAATCGGACTTGTCGTTGCTGACTTATGATTTTGGATGACGGGCCCTATATTTTGGCCTTGAAATGTTGATTTTTGACCAAAATGAGGCTATTTTTTGAAAATTGTACCTAAAATATCCCGAAAATCCCTACCCCTCTCATTTATTCATCTCTCATGGTGTTTGTTTAGGCTTTAATGCATTCAGAAAAAAAATGAAAAGGGTAGGGGTTTTCTAATTGCCTGAAATGATTTTTGACCAAAATTACGTCATTTTGACCAATTTTGTTGGATGTTGCATGACAGAGTAATAATTTCTTTGAAAACGCTTACTCGATTTGCGTGCCACTGGCACTGCATGTATGAAAAAGCTTAAACAAAGTAAATTATCATAAATTATACAGTTGCAGCAACGTCCAGAGAACTTTGCCCTTTCTCTTGATTATTGAATAGAACACAGCATCAGGAAACGCTAAAATGTACTGTTACTGTTACAGAGGCGTGTGCATGATATTAAAAGCGGCGGCACGTCTAACTTTCTAAAGCACAAACTCGCAAGTGCAATTAAATTTGTTTCTGCCTGGGTTCTGCTGAGTGTGTCCAGGGACTTTTTCTTTACTCCTTTTGCAATACGATCTCTACTTATTGCTGTTTCATGAATTTTTTCACTTCCTTCTTTGTCCCCCAACACACTCCCTCTGAGGGCGGACGTGGAGCCTGGACGGAACAGATTCGGGGTCAGGTGCAAATAAGCCGTCAGAAAAGTCAGAGACAAAGGAGGAAGGTTGCTTGTGAACATGAGATCTGAAAATTTACATCTGAAATGAAGTATCAATTTGTACTTTCCTTGCTCTTCTCTTAGCAGCTTTACCCAAAGGTTTAAACTATTTAACTATTTATTTTTTTTTCCATTTGTACGTACGCTGAATCAAAGTTCAGAAAAAGTGTAGGGGAAAGAAGGTTTATCTTGAAATTGATTTGCTAAACTTTGAAAAGTCGTAATACGTTGCAGTTCTATCACTTTAGAAAGTTATTTTTTCCAAAGTCCTCTCAACTCTCTCGCGAAGATCTCAAGGACGAAAACCAAACGTTATTCCCGAAGGAGTTCTGCTCCCTCAAAGATTACTCGAAAGCTAAACTTTGAATCAGATAAGTAAAACTAAAGTGTAAATCACTTGGCCACATGGGCGTCCATTTGGGGGGGGGGGGGGACGGGGAGACATGTCCCCCCACTTTTTTGAGGGGAGGGGACACTAACACATTTGTCCCCCTACTTTTTGTCACCTGAAACTAAAAAGTGAGTTAACCAAAACACTTCATGTAGGCGAGTAGTGGGAAAGACATAGATATACTCAGAAAGTATTCTACGTGGCTCTTTATCAGGTCCGTAGACAGTAAGTTCTGTCACAATTCTTTCTATAACTTTAAAAAATTTTCGCGCGCTACGCGCGCTTTCATCTTCAGTTCTA
>WURT03659768.1:0-18277 GCA_009936505.3 Holothuria glaberrima
GTATAGGTTATTAGTGATGTCACAATAAAGCATTGTGTAACCTTCAGATTAGTTCAAACTGACCTAAACTCCTTTTATCTACTTAAGTGAGCGTGGCCAACATTCTGACATAAAAATTGTAAATTTATGCTTAGAGCAGGTCTTTACTCTTTAAGCCACTAAATCCCGAGGAGATTATCAACGATAAGCTACTTATTCCGGCGCTTATTTCTTTCTTGTATTCGTTGACTTCAGTTTAATTTCAATACTATTAGTAACATCGTTCAGGTCTAGTGATCCTATAAAATTGACTTACTCATGGAAATGCTTCCATGAGTGGGTTGACTTAAGGGTATAGGTGCTGAAAAACTCGAAACGACTGTTTCGTTGAAATAAATTAACGAGGTCTGCCCAATCCGACATGCAACTGAGCTGGAGATGCAGAAGTCTAATTTTTGTCACAAAAATCCGGAAAGTTTCCTGACATTTCCAGGTACAGAATGATGTTCACATTTGTACATAAAACCTTATTGGTATCAGGGAGGTGATATTAGATGGAGATCTATCGAAAACTCTTTCTTTGAATCCTACTAGTTGCCGACAGTTATCTCTTTTGAGTGTTCTTTAGGATTCAATAGGCTTAAGAGGTGTTAAGGACTAAGTACAAGTCGGACACGTCGTCTGCTACATCTCGATGAGCAGATCGAGAAATTTGCCCCTTGCCTTAACATTGCCAGTCGTTCAAGCTGTAAATTAATTTAAGGGTTTCGACGCGATTGGACGCTATTTACAACATATTTGTCTAGTTCCCTATAACTTGCTCAATCGGGTTATATCTTTTAAATCATGTGAGCGAAGTTTAGTCTTACACTTCTTTTTGCTCATTTGCATAAATCATGAGCATTGGTTTATAACGAACATCAATAGGTTTCTTGGCAATAAACAGTCGTTTGGAATGTCAGAACAGTGTTTCGTACTTGACAGTCGGCAACTATAGTTAGACTTAAAAGCATTTTACCGGATAATCGTTTTTGTTGGAGTCGCTGTAGGTATGAATGTGCAGATGTGGTTGCCTAGATATCAGACAAAGAAATTCAAAGCCATTTAGTTCAATAATCCCCAATTAAAGGTTTTAGTCTCCACTCTGACTGCCAATCTAATTGGATTAGCATAAATTAAAGTTTTCGATGGATCTCCATCTAATGACACCTCCCTGTTGGTATACACTCATCATCCGCGTCACCTAGTGTCTAAAGATGCATTATTTTTTCAATTTTTCAGCTACTGACAATGCTTTATCAGTAACGAAAAATCCCATTCTTACTGTAGATGTAGCAGACGAAAAATCCATTTTGTATGAACTACCAATTAGAACTCTGCAAGAGACAGTTTATAGGCAGAGATGCGGTGATATTCGAGTGCAAGCTTCACTTCAAAAGAGTGTATCTTTTTCTGAATAACAACTCCCTGTTTTGTCGTAACTCGGTCGTAAATTTTCCGAACAGCACTGAGGAAATAAAGTTCCTCGTCTCAGCCCGTATTTCATCAGTCAGTATTGATGTCCAGTCGGTTACCCAAGGCTTCGGCAGCGTGAAATAGTAGTCCATAGTCAGGGAAGGGGGCTGCGGCAGCATCTTGGCTAGGGTAGGTAAGACACAGCACGGAAGTACTACCTCGAACTTCCATGGGCACAGGATGGTACAAAATACGACTGCGGTGAAAGATTTTTCAAGATGGGACAGAGAGCGACCTCTTGTATTAGATTATGAGAACGTGTTTAGGATATCTTGTAGCCTGTCTCCCATAAGGGGTTCTGTCCCATGCATGATAGTCTTCTCACCGACTATTAGTCCGTTTTGTTTTTACACTTTTGCTGGCGGTCTCCTGTTAGTTTGGGCCTTAACTTGAGTCTCTACCGCTCTGACTTCATGTTCGCACTCGCAGTGAAAAATTTCGTGGAACACCAATAAGTAGACATCTAGTTACAGAGGGAGCAAAATAAAATTCTCTGAACACACTCGGCAGTCTAGGTAGACGTGCAAATTTAGTGGCAAGTTTGTGTTTTAGAAATTTAGAATGTGATTTTCTGCAATCTGGGGATGCCAGATTTTCTCACGGTGGCTAGTGATGACCTTGTAGGCTACACAGGTTCAAAATGTCACTTTCAACATTGTGTAGTGACACATGGTTTAATTGGCATAAATTGCAGTTTCTTACAATCTCCAGACTGTGTTTGGGATTCCGAATATTTTCTGATGCAAGCGACCCACGCATGGTACGTACCAGGCAAATTCCAGTCGGCCATGTAGTAGAGGGTGTTTCTTGCAATCTGGGGCATTTGGAATGCCAATTTTTCTGACTTAAGTCTTAACCTCGGTTGAACTGGTGTCGGCTATGGTCCTGCACTGACTGCTCTGTAGAAATCATCCCTATGACAATTGCTTGAAACTCACAACCAAATATGGTAGGTCAATCCTAAGCTAGTATCTCACGAAGACAAATTCGTACGTTTATTTTTTTGCGACTATTGCGGTTTTGAAAACACGATAGTCGCAAAAATAAACGTGCGAATTGCGAAATGTGTCTGAATTGTGTCAGGAAACTGCTTGTGCACTGAATGAACCAGTCGATGTGGCATAATACGAGATTGATTTGCATACAGGCTTTCTTCTCAACTGAAACCCTACGTCTCCTTGTATTTAATAACCCACCGGTCCATGTACAGATAGGGTCGTCGAGTGGCAGAGTGGTCTATTCCAGTTGCTGTGCACAGATCAGTGTTTTTCGCATGTGCTTGGCACGTGGGTTTTGTCCGGGTGCTCAGTTTTCCTCACACTTGGTATTTGTCTGGCCTTGCATTTTTGCTCCACCACTAGCCTAGTGAAGGATCAGGGGGAATTTGCCCCCGGATGCAATAGGAGTAGTTACTGCAGCCTTGCGCAACCGTTGGACTGTTTGAACGTTATTGTCATATTGGCAATGTAAAGGTGCGTTCACACCAAAACCAAAATCTGATGTTTTACAGGCGGGACGCGGAATTTGTAATCTCGGAACGAATGAGGCTATTTTCTTAATTTTCGTTGAAAAAATACCCCCTTTTTCCTGGGAAAAATTTCTGCATCCCGCCCGCAAAACGCTGCAAATTTCGGTTTTGATGTGAACGCACTTTAAGAGGTGTCACGTTTAGTGTCCGCCGGGTGATAATGCTTACTAATACCTCCTTGTAACACTGTTTTTCACACTTCAGTGTAGTTACCCGTTGAGACGTTTCCCCCCTGCTGGCACTGCACATACATATGTGTATTGACTTCTCATTGCTGCATATCCCCTGTGGAGAATGGTAAACATGATTCCGGTTACTGTTAGTCCAGATCGTCAATAAACGTGAAATAGACCATGAGTAGATTGGACGGAAATATCGCGTCGATGGTACTGAAAATTTCCAATGATTTATTTAATGATAGGTTTTTATAAGTATGTCAGCATGGTTCCTTTATTTTCAGGAAACAAGGTTCTCAAAGAAAAAAAAGTTCAGTTATTTGTAGCTCAAAAATAATTGTTGGTTTAAATTTCCAAAATTTTAAATAATGCAACAACATTCACTCTTGTTATACATTACATTTAAAGGTTGTGTGACGTGCCACCAAAAATAGCTGTTTCACTTGTCAGTAGTAAAGAAGTAGGTCCTCCAATGAAAGATCCATTGGAATTATTTCAATATCTTTAATCGTTCTCAAAAAATACATCTTCAAATTTCGATGGTTTCTGAAGAAACTCATTGCCTACGCAAAAATATGTGGAGTGTTGCACATTGTTAAAATTTCTTTTGTTAACCCTATATAAATTATCTCTTAATTACTGATCCGATAGATTATAGTTTGTTAAGAGATATCAATGTTTCTGAAGAAAAGAGTTTAAACTTTCATAATAAACCCCTCAGGGGATAACAATGCTACCAGTGTCCTTGATACTAAGGTTGAAAAAAAAAACCAAGGCTAACATGAGCCATATATGGTATGACCATCTTTTGATACCACATATTTGCATATTTAGCACATGTTTATTCATGATGCAATTGTGAAATAGAAATTACCTTGTAAAATTGTCAATATGTGATGGTTTTTAATGGGAATTGCGGCTGTTTTATGGAGATGTAATGTTTTTACATCAAATATTCAACTTAATTTTTTTCATGTCACACAACCTTTAAAACCTGACACACAATACGTGTTGTTTGACTGGAATTGGATAGATCTTTTTGTCGGCTTTCTTGTGGTGGTTATATAAAGGCTGTTGGATGTTGCATGACAGAGCTAGAATTATTTAAAAATTGCTTTTTTTCTGCGTGTCCCTGACTCGCGACTTATGGAAAAAGGTGAGCAGCCTTTCGTTTCTACTTCGACTAGAAAACTTCTAGTCGAAGTGAAGCGATCGCCACAGCAGTTTTCCGCGAGGCGTTCAGAGATTTTGTCTTTGAATTACGTTTTATCGGCGGTTTTGTAAGCTACGGATCTGAAATTTGGAGAGGATGTGTAACGTGTCACGCAAATTCTACCACTAAAATTTTGTGTAGATCGCTGGATATATGAAGATCCTAGAGCTTTTTTCAATGTTTGGCCATAAAAACCATCTTCCCCTAGGGATCTTGATATCTGTGCTCGAAAGATTGCACACCAGTTCATGAGTTGTCCATGCTCATAACTTGTTCAGGAATAATCGATATCACCAAAAATGATGTTTTTAGGGAGCAATTTTGAATCAAAAATTGACCGTTCCATGTTGGGAGGATTTACTCCTGATTGGAACCAAAAAAAAAAAAAAAAATAACTGACCTCAGTTGTTTTTGAATCTTGTCAGTAATCTTCTCTGTAGATTTCATTCCATTTTATCAACTTATGTGGGAGAAAATCCGAAATAAAATTACCTCCTTTTCGTCTGAAAGAAACGATTCTACTTAGCGCTAACACTTGTCTGGCATTTTGAAGCCAAGACCGTGAGGACAACTCCAGCTAAAATCATTTGGCATAAAGTTTTGCTGTATATTTCGCGCACGATTTAGCAAAACAAACAACTTTCCGGTCAATACCCACGATTAAAACAGGGGGATTCGCTGTAATAATCCATCTGTTTACATAAGTCAAAGCTTACACAAAAGCTATGCATTGTTTGCAATTTCGCTTGTTCCCTAACAGGGTAATCCGAACCATGTACATCTCAGAGCGGTCTCTGTTTGCTCATCTCTTTGGGGCTTCCCAAACATATGATTGATCAAGGAATATGCAGTACAGCCTGCTACGTAGGCAAAGACAATAGTCAACAATGAAGAAAGAGCATTTCTTTGCTCCGGCCGGTTGCGATTCAATTTCCTTTCGAATATTGTCGTTGCTTGAACTTGAATGCTCTATCAACTAAAATATTGAGAGGGTTTTTACGACATTTGCGTGTAATTGTTCGTTCAGGATATTATTTATGCAATCGAATCAAGAATTATAAACAAAGATACACATATTTATTAAAACCCATGGTTCTGGACTACTTCCTGAACTAGAAAGCCAAAAGGCTTAGTGATTCCTTGCCAGTGATGTATCGTAACAAGCATGGATTGCCCACATGACAAGCATGAGATCCCACACAGTTATCCTACTTGAGATATCATGCTAATAAGGTCAAAACCTTTTGAAATCTTGTGACTTAAAATGATTTCTCATCTCCCTTTATTTTAAAAGCCCAAATGGGCACGCTGGTTCCTTGATGAATAAATGAAACTCAGCCATGAGCATACCATACAAAAAATTTTAGCTTATGTTAAGTGTGCCTGTATCTCTGTTGACTGCTACATGGTCTTCAAAGTTATTGGCAGTGAATACTTACTTCATCTACCAAAATTCACCAAAGTTGCACAAAACCTGCCCTGTGGACAATGCATATCTTGTGTTAACAAACACATTCAGGCATAAATAAATTGCTCTGAAAAAATACATTGGCTAAGGTAGGCACTTCAAGGGATATCAACACAAACAATTTGTTTTATTCAATTAAACAATCACAATTTATGCACGCTCAGGGGTACCTGATCCAAATTATCAGTAACTTATAGTTCTCTTTACAAAACTAATAACCCATGGTAACATTTAATTAATTCCAATTTCCAACTGATGCATGCTCACATGGACGCCCGTATAAGGACAAGTGCTGTCTGTCAAATAAGCTAGTGAACTTCCACAACTGTCCTCTGCTTTGTGAGCAAAAATCTTCTGCAAAATTAACAAGCGGTATTTCATGCGGGTTTTCATAATGGCAGAATTAAGGCTAAAAATCGTAATAATTTCACCTCATATTGAGATACTTGGCATCTCTGCAAATGTCCCACACTGAAAACAAAAACTAGTCAGGATGGTGCCTCTACTGACTAATTTGACTGACTAGAGTATAAAGTAGTCGGTGGATGGTCGGTGGTCACAAACTAGTCAGTGGATTAGTCCGTGTGACCACCGACTAATCAACTGACTGGTTTGTGATTACTAACTAACCCACTGACTAATTTATATTCTAGTCAGTCAAATTAGTCAGTAGAGGCACCATCCTGACTAGTTTTTGTTTTCTGTGCATTTCTTTCGGCCATTGGTCTCTAGTGACCCCAAATGATCTTTGACTTCCACCAAAAACTAAAGGGATCATTGACTCAATATGGGCAATCTACATGCTAAGTATGGGATTCCTCACAGTTACCCTTTTTAAGATATAGCGTTTACAAGATTTTAACCTTTTTACCTCTGGTAAACCCAAAAGATCTTTGACCTCTGCGAAAAACGATAGGGATCATCTACTCGATATGGGCAATCTACATGCTAAGTATGAGATCTCTCACGGTTACTCTTCCTGAGATGTAGTGTTTACAAGATTTCGGCTTTTTACCTCTGGTGACCCCAAATGACCTTTGACCTTTGCGAAAAACAATAGGGATCATCTACTTAAAATGGGCAACCCACATGCTGTGTGAGATCCCTGACATTTATCCTTTTGGAGATACGTTTTTACAAGCAATTTTCAGGGTATTTACCATTTGACCTCTAGTGACCTCAAATTACCTTTGACCTCCACCAAAAAACAATAGTGATCATCTACTTAATAAGGGCAATCTACATGCCAAGTATGAGATCTCTCGAAGTTACCCTTCTTGAGATATCGTGTTTACAAGCAGGCGTCACGCACGCGACATTACCATCGCATAAATTCCTTGCCTGACTTCGGCAAGGACTCAAAATTCACTACCCAAAGGTCAACCCGTTTCTTGTTAAGAAGTCAGCTCAAATGAGATGACATTCATAGGCGTACGGGGTCAATATTTTTGGGGGCAGGGATAATTTTTACCCGAATTTAGAACTTGGACCAAGTTGCCCGAATAAAAGTGCATAATTTGTTTTCTTGGCTGTCACATTTGCCCCGAATGGATCAAGTTACCCACACTGGGAGGACATATGCCCCTGCCCCATCCTCGTACGATTATGATGAAACTGATGGGCAATAACTGGTTGTTGACAAGTAGTGTTTTCGCATATGGGCCTGTCTATAACTGGGGGTGGATTGTCTAAGCGAAAATTTCTGTGGTGAGAATATATTGTCTCGTCCCGAAAGGTCGTCCGCGAATGTCACCAAGCTAAAATTGTCCAGATGTTATTCAATCACCTTCCAATATGTTTAATACACCAAACCTGCACCTTACGCTGAGACGCAGAGCCAGAAGGGGCTTTCCCGGCTGTAGTCCCCCTTTTCGACACAACCTTTTTAGACGGTACCAAAGCTTGTTAACAATATGAAGTGCTTATTTTAATTGCCAGATGCCCCGCAGAATTATCACTCAAGGAAATACTTTTCAAGTTTTTTTTCCTTAGACGACCCACCACATTCTTTTGAGGCTTCTTACAATTGGCTCGCATAAGTGCGAAATTTGCCCTTATGGAGTAAGCCCCCCCCCCTCCCTTTTGTGTTTGACGATGGTTACCCACTGAAAGTTTTTCCTCCGGTAGTTCGAATTTTCGTAATATGACACTTTTCAACAAGGGTATACGTTGCCGTATCCTATTTTCTGCACCAGTTATTCCTTATGTAATACTTTAATAATTTCTCTACATCTGATTGGAGGATTGGTGGTCACATGTCATAGGCTATTTGGCATTATCACACTGGCGCATGTTACCCATCGTAGGTTAGTCTAGGATAGCACACGGTGTATGGCCCTCTCCGCTCCTTGAGATAAAATTGGACCAAAATCTGGCTTACAGTATTCAGGAAGTTAAAAATAATAAATGTTTTCCATTCGTGTGATATTATGAATAATTTCATTCACTGGAAGGTGAAGGTTCTATTCAACTCGGCTTCGCCTCGTTTAATAGAACGTTCGTTCAAACTCTCAACTCATGAAATTATTCATGCTATCACACTCATAAACATTCCTCATTTGTACTTTATTATTAATATATTCTTACTCAAAACAATTGTAGTGTAAGAGTAAGAATGGATCATCTTATAAGTTCTTACTCTGTCTCACATTCCTCATGGTCCGTAGTGTGTTTAAAAGTGTGTGTGTGTGGGGTGGGGGGCAGTCCCAAGGGCTTCGTGGCTTCGGTCGTGAAAAATCAGTCAATCAAGAACTTAAGTTGAAGTTCAATTTTATTTCGCATATGAACGACATTACAATACATTACTGTTTATCGAGGCTAGTGACCGTAAGTAAGAAAAGAGAAAACAAACGATGAAAGAGATATTTTTCAAAAGAACTGCTTATACAATGAAGATGAGATAGTGCATCTACTTAAGGAATGTAGATATTAGTTAGATAAAAATTTAACAAATTGGAACGAGCGTAATGACATGATTTTCTTTAAATTGATTTGCCAGAGACAAAATTCAGTTACTACAAAACATTAAGAAATGTATTCTCTTTAGGAGGTGAAAACCGCATCTCAATACCTGTTATCGTTTGGAAGATACTAATTTTCAAAGAAATGCAATTATTTTTCTTAAATCAAAGTGCATTATGGGAAACCTGTGATGTCATAGTGGCACATTAATTTGCCAAAGCATTGAATTTCTCTATGATATTGGTGCTACTGTAGGGATTGTTTAACAACTTTGCTTGTTTTTCCCTACATATGGTGTAGATTTATGCTAAATCTACATGGGATGATACTCAAACTTTACAACAGTATCAATTCAAAGACAAACAGGGCATGCAATTATAAAGAAAACAAAAGGAAGCTGAGGCAATGTGCCCACTTTACATAACAATCTGTGACCTTGAGGAGAACTGGGGGCATTTGTCGACAAAAATAACAACTCTTTACTATAAGATATTTCGAGATAGGAAAAGAGTATTGCTACGGGGTTTGGGGAGCATGAACTGGAATTTTTTCCTCTCCTCTTTCACACGAGAACCTTTTGAAAAGTCACTGGACAATGCCTTTAAAATGATCTGATAGACTTTGCCATAGGTTACAGCAATATAAGTAACATTTTACCATGTAAATTATTATTCTTATGACGAGACATGTACATTAGATTATTGTTGTGCGTTGTAATAGGGTAGCCAGAGCTAGTTAACTTATGTTTAATGACGTTAGTTACGGCGATGGGTATAGTAATCCATTATGATACTTAACAATCATTCCACACACTACAATAAAAGTGAAAATCGGATTGTATCAACGGATAATGGATTTGTTGGATTAAGTAGGCTTTAGAGAAAAAAGACACATTGAGGGATTGAAGAGGCAGAAGAAACACCCAAAACTTAGAATTAATCAACACAATGAGTTGTTATTTGAAAGAAAGTTAACAGAATGGAAAGCTTAGTTTATGCTAATACTCAACAACCCACCAAATCCCGAGCAGTTTATCAATGATAGGCTACTTATTCCGCCGCTTATTTCTTTCTTGTATTCGTTGACTTCAATCAGAGCTATGAGAATTAGGAAGATCGTTCAGGTCTAGTGATCCTATACAATTGGATTACTCATGGAAACGCTTTGATGGGTATATGGGTTGACGTCGTCCACCAGTTTTTAAGTGCTAAAAACCCGAAACGACTGTTTCATTGAATTAAATTAATGAGGTCTGTTCCATATGAAAGGAGATACTGTCCCCATCCTAGGAACGAAGGATATGCAAACGAGGTGCAGAAGTAGAAGTCTAATTTTTGTCACTACAGTCCGGACAGTTTCCTGAAATGTCCAGGTACAGAATGGTGTTCACATTTGTACATAAAACCTTATTGGTGTACACTCATCCGCGTCACCCAGCGTCTAAACATGCATTTCTTTAATTTTCCAGTAACTGACAATGCTATGGCAGTAGCGACAAACCCCCAGTCTAACTGTAGATGTAGCAGACGACAAGTTATTTTTGTATGAACTACCTATCCAGTGTGAGCCTGATAGAAATGCCACTCAGGAAGATACAAGAGACAAATTAGGTCTATAGGCCTACTGTGTGACTTTGTCGGTGCAATCCGTACTTCAAAAGGATGTGTCTCCTTCCAAGCAACAATTCCCTGGTTTGTCGTAACTCAATCTTAAATTTTCCGTACATCACTGAGCAAATAAAGTTCCTCGTCCCCCCCCCCCCCTCGTAATCCATCAGTCAGTATCGATTTCCAGAAACAAGGTTTCGGAAGTTGGTAACATCTGTCTATATAGCAGTGGCGTCGCCAAACACACCATTCACGCATGTCGATACGAACAGGGGGCCCTCTGTGACATAATCACTCAAACATACAACTAAAATTGCACAAAATGTTCTCAAAACTGCAATTATTTTGCGGCGCGCTTCGCGCGCACCTACTGTAGTGGTTGAACTGTGTGAACATGTGAAGGGCTGCCTTATTGGAAGATGTAATCCACAGCTACAGCTACCGTTTCAACCTTAATTTTCAAAAGCTGTGAAATTACTGCGGCCTTGAGTCCTCTCCCTTTAATGCACTTCCCACATCGATTATCTTTTAGTCAGATCTTATGTTCGAAACTGTAAACAAGTGCGATTTTCTTTACCTTTTTCAACGCTTATTCAATAATAATGAGGATAATTAAATAACTTTACTCTTATAGGCTAACGTCCATTTATTTTAGATACCGGTGTCTCGAAATTTGCACGGCGAAACTTTTCCCCCTTGTATCCTCGCCTAGGTGCAGACAAGCATCACACCAGGGATCATAAAGTGGTGATACCTCAGAAAGTAGTACAATACCTTACACAAAATTTTCATAGATGCTCCAAACCAGAATTTTCTGGCCACTTCGCGTGTGCACCAGGGATGGTCTCGGTAGGACCTACCCAACCTTTTCCATTTATTGCTGAAGAAAATGCAGAAATATATATTGGTTATATTATAACTGTGAAGCACCCAAAGCCCACTGAACTGAGTGCATTCAACTGTTCAAGCGGGCTTTTTCCACATTTTTTAGCCCCGGATTTGCAGCCGTCAGATGTGTCTTGGATGCTCCAGTCTGAAGGCTTCCCTTCAGTGGCATACATTGAAGGTATTTGTTTCAACATTAATTCCTATTGGGCAGCATAGGTGGGTTTATTTTGATGCGCAGTGCAAACATTAAAACGATCTGCTGTCCCCATTAATCTCCCCCATCATTAAATCGTTAGTGCGTGTAGGACTAACACAATGATCAAATTTTGATTTCTATTTTTGTGACCTGTTAATGCGCTGCAATGAAATTTTGAAAATAGTCAAATGCTTCATTCCGTTTTGATCACATTTTGATAATTACTCCTGAGCTCCGCTTGAGCTGCGCCCTCTAAACCCCAGTGAAGTGTTGTCTCCGTCCCCACCAGAGGCCCTTAATTGGGCCCCTGGGGCCTAACGCCTACAGAGGAGAGCTGCGCGTCACTTTGATGCCTACAGTGACGCCCAGTCCTTCGTTTTGGTGTGCCCCTCAGGCGGACCACCCCGTGCCCCCACTTCAAAAAGTCTGGCGACGCCATTGCTATATAGTCAGGGTAGATCAGTCAAAGAATGGCACAAATCACAACTGCAGTGAAAGATTTTTCAAGATGGAGCATGGAAGAACTACCTCGGAGGGGATGGAGGAGAGTGCGACCTCTTGTATTAGATTATGACGTGTGTAGGATGCCACGTAGCCTATTTTTCATAACGCGGTTTTGTCCTATGCGTGATAGTCTTGTCACCGACTAGTAGTCCCTTTTGTTTCTGCAATTTTGCTGGGGCCTCTTCTTTATTTGCGCCAAACTTTGAGTCTCTACAGCCCTGATTTCATGGTCGCCCTCGGAGTGAAAATTTTAATGAGGCAGCGTCAAGTAGAGATCTTATTACGGAGAGAGTAACTATACAATTAAATTAATCGAACACGCTTAGCAGAGTCCAGGTGACGCACAATCGCTGTGACAAGTTCGGTTTGTTTTAGAAATTAAGAATGCAACTTCCTGCAATCTTGGGATTTATGGGATGCCATTCTTTCTCCCGTGTCTGGTGATGACAGTCTTGTAGGCTAAACGGGTTCAAAACTTCACCATTAAAACTGTAGTGACAAATTCGTATTATTACGGTAGCTTGAAATGCAGTCTCCTACAATCTGGAAAGTGGGAATTCCCCACCGTGAACGGGGGGGGGGATCTGCTCCTGGATCCCTCCAATGGCCATAACGCGGATTCCCGGACCCCACGGGTGCCATCTCGCGTTTAGCCCGCAAGGTGCACGTTCGGTGCAGTTGTGACAATCGTTCTCATATCTGACGGGGCAATGACAAGCTATGATCCCACCTCCCTTCGAAACCATGCACGCGCCGGTGCTCGTGGTTTTTACCTTACATTGCTTCGCAAACAGTTGATCTCATTGCATTTAGGAGAAACTCAGCGGTCTGCTACGCAGTTCATTTTGCACACTTCCAAGGGCCTACAGTGATTCACACGCAACCTGGATCTAGAACTTATAACGTGGACCTGTGCCAGTTGTAACAAATAAGTGAGAAAAAGCTAGCCTGCAACAGCTTGCATTGGCACCGTGTCTCTTTCCGTCAATTATGCCATGGTTCCCCGACAATTTACAATAGTAAACTTTCGGGGAGTGGTCGTGAACGTTACAGATCGTTGACCAATGTCAACAATTAGCCAGGTTGCATATATAGGTTATGAAGTTGCCAACGATGATGTACACATAAAACAATGCAGGTCAATCTTTAAAAATCGTTATCTATTCTGACGGGGAGTTGTTTAATTGTCCAACTCCTTTTACGAACCTACCAGATGACAGTAAGGGCAAGGTTTAAATCGACATCTTATTTGACACCACAGTAGCAGCAGCTTGCATGCAATGGCAAAGGCAGGTATCAGACCATCAGGCGTCGGTAACCTGTGGCATGCAATCCCAGATCTGCATAGCCCACCTGTTGAAATAAGACGGAGGGATGTTTATAATTCATATTAAGTATATACAACAATCTGCTGCTTGCTACAGAGTAGACAATCAGTCCACCGAACAATTAAGTGCGAAGCGCGCATACACCTTAAAAACATCTCATTAAAACTTGAAAGAATCTACTCAATAGAGGAAAGAACCGGGATCTTGTTAAATATTTTTCTGTAAATTAAAAATTAAAAGCTGCACTTTAGAACCTCAACGCACGGTTACTGCAAACAGTCATAACAGAGAAATAACCCATATACACGTATCAAAAACAGCAGGCAGTGGCGCATAGAAATTAAGCACGATCCCACGATTCATACCGTCGCCTACGAATGTTAGACATACGTCCCTACTATAGCTACTGTAATAATAACACACTTGTTTTAAAGTGTGATTTCCCACTATCTTTATTTTAAGATGCCAGAATTTCCCCAGACTGGCAAACCACACAAAGAAGATATTTTCTTACCTCACCCTCAACCATAGGCATGTATGTCTACGGAGAGTGAGGGCCAGAATTTAGTTCTGTACCCTGCTCCCATATGATTGCCTCCTAGATTCACCGCAGACACTGCCTTAGGTTCTATTCGTAGTGTGGGATCGACAATTATGCCAGGCTCGCCCTCTAAGTCTGTCGAGCCCTGTCTGTCTGTCTCTCTGTCTGGTGTCTTCCAATATGTCTGTCTGTCGGACAGTCCGTCCGTGCTATACGTCTGCTTTAATTAAATTCGTACCGGTATTCAAAATTTAACCACAAGAAATTTATAAAACTGTTCTCATCAAAAGTTCCCTCACATTTAAATTCACAGCGTCTCGTCATCATGCTGTCTTCATCAAGACCCAAGGTATGGGAAGGACTTACACTGCAAAATACTTTCAGACTCGCCTGTCTCTGCGTCGTAGCTAAAGCAAGCAACAATGATCATTGCACTGTTAACACGTCCGCAGAGTGTTCTGAAGGTTCCATAGATGAAAACAGTGGGACATTTCTTGATCACGATGCCAATCCTGCATGGGATGACAATGGATATGTAATGTTCTGTCCTTGTATGGGTAAGTACTATATACTACATCGATCATTGAGGGATAATAAATGCAAGCTCATTTGAATAAGTTCTTTCATCCGAGCCAGGCTCTTTATCGGTAGTCTACATTAAAAGTTCGTAAGGCATGCAACCGCTAGTCAAATTCTGTTTTCCCGGCGTCCACCGCCACAAAAGCTTGTCCTGATGACATCTTTTACAGTAAACAACTGATGTTGCACCGATACTACCAATGTAAGATCATTCATTTCGCACCATCTGGAGATACGGTACTACATCCGATGTTGAATAAGCGCACTGTACCCAGAACTACATTTCAACACAACACGAAAAGACATGAAAATTTCATGACGTAAAATAAAAGGCATAATTGATGATGTAAAATAAAAGGCATAATTATGACATAAGAAAATAATGTGACTTTGCATGAAGTATAGGGAAAGTCGGTTGGATCGTATCGACAATATAAGTAATTTTTTTAACATTACACCTATATATGACGAATATGAGTAAATCAGAATATCAATATCAGATTTAAGCAACGGCAATCGCTCCAACACAACTATCATAGGTGATACTCTCTTAACCAGGCCCGTATGCAGGGCGGGGGGGGGGGGGTTTGGGGGTTCGGACGAACCCCCCGCAAGATCTGGAGTTCCGCTTCTCATAGTACTTTAGTAGTATATGATGAGACGTTTCGTATTTTATTATATCCCAAATGGCGTTCAAAAGCCCTTGAAAAACTTCCAATCAAAGTTTGACTATCTTCATAAGCATAATCATAATAAACAGGCTGCTCGCTTACAACGAAATGGGTCGTCCTGAGCAAAGGGAACGTGACAAAAAACGTAGTACCGCGAGTTGCCAGAAATCAAAAAAAGTTTTCTCTCAATAGGCGAGAAAAATGGCCCTGCAGAGTGTCATATTCATCTAGACTCTGAAAATGAAAACAGGTAAACTAGTGAGGGAGCATGCATCCGGACCCCTAGATAACTTGCGTCTTCGGCAAGGGTGACGCCAACGGGGTGGCCATGGCTGCCTCCCCTTCGGGAAAGTCTGGCTGGAAATAATCCAATTTCGTCGGCGAGCCTTAATCCGTACTGTAATAAATGTAACCCCGATTAACTTCAGTCCCCCCCCCCCGACGATCTGCTTTATTTTGCTTAAAAGATGGGTAGATTCTTCAATAAAACCTCCAAATTTCCCAAATTTTCTTCAGCAATACCTCCAAATTTCAAATATTTGTGAAGAGAAAGACAAAAAATTTTCTAGTTTAGTTTAAGGAGGCTTAATCCGAACGGTAAAATATGCGACCTCAACAAACTTCAGTCGTCCCGACAATCTGCCTGATTTTGCTCATACACACATTAAAAAGGGCAGTTTCTTCAATAAAGACCCCGAATTTTTCAATTCTGTTACAAAGAAACGCACATTTTCAAATTTTCTACCATAAAATTCCATATTTTCTCCAATATATTTTCAAATATCTTGTAAAAGAAGGCAAAAGATTTTGGCACACTTTGTGCGCCGCAAGTTATACCTCCACCTTCCTTTCGGCAACCCAGTACCTTGTCGGGTTCCGAATTGCTGCCCCCCCCGTTGGGGAGCTTGGTCCCCCTGTCGGGCAAATCCACCCCTGGCCTTCAGTATTCGATGCATGTGTCTTCGTCACTTGCCGGTCAAACTCAGTGGGAAATATGTTCCACTTGTGGCAAAATCGACCCCCACTGAAAAAGCTGTATACGGGCCTGTTTACCCGATCACTATATCACTATACCCATACTGAGACTATCTTAAAAAGTTTCAACATTATCAACATGAAAATACCCTAAAGCAGGGCGAGTATGAAGCCACATGATGAATATATGCCCTTAGCAATGAGATGCAAAGTGGGGGTGAGGACTGGATCGTAAGACTCTAAGGACTTGCCTTGCTTGGGGACCGTTGCACCCTGTAATAAAAGTTTGTTGCGGCTCCCGAGCAAACTCGCCCAAGCATGGTTGCTTTATGTGTAAATGATGGTGTACACTTGGAGGAAACTGTGATATCCAATTAGGAAAACACCAAATCTACAAGTAATACTAAGAAATCAGCTGTTTATACGTATGCTGGTTAAGTGCTCAATACTGAAGGGGACTTTCCAACCATACCAATCTGTGTTAAAGGTGTGGGATATTCTTTTCCGTCATAAATTGCAAATTCAGATATTTGGTTCAAAATTTCATACTTCTCACCACCCCTTCCCCAAGTTATGTTAAGAAGACCAGCTGTTTTCCGTTTTTCATTTCATTCACAGGAAATTTCGGCAACCAAGCCGAATACTACATTGGATCGCTTGCTTTTGCAAAATCTCTTAACAGAACACTGGTATTGACACCTTTTAGAGCGAAGGTCAGTTCTCCACATGCACAAGCTGCCGGCGAAACAAATATAAAAATAGCGTAGGTCCAGCGGGGTGGGAAAGGGTAAACGAGGTTGAAGTAATTTTATAGTTAAGTGCCACACTTATAAAGATTGGTCTTTTAAGCCTTGTTTTGTGAGATATTGAGTTGCGTAAAACCATTTAAAGGCATTTCTCAACTAATTAAGAACATGTTTCAGATTGCCAGTGTCTCCGACTCATTTCGGCAGGGGTGGAGACGGATCGGGTGGACCGGGGGATTGTTAGATCTATATGTTGTCAGAACTGTCATCCACCCCATACACCACCGGTTGCCCTCAAATATAGGTTTAACTTAAATCCAATGTTTTTTAAATCGACAGGGAGCAAATATTCCCTTCTCAGACTGGTTTCAGGTGGAACCTCTGCGGCAGTTCCACAAAGTCATTCCACTAGAAACATTCCTGGAACATTTTGGTGAAACGAAATGGGCACCTGGCAAACGGAGGGGATACTGTGGATGGAGTACAGACACTCAATACGACTGCAAAATGAAAGCAGGTTAGTATAATGGATAAGCCTACACCGTTATTGAGTTATGCAGTTTTGCTGAATAGATTGAATTTTCATATTGAAGGCTTTTAAATCTCCACACTAAGTCGAACTGTAAAATGTGGTGGCACATTGAAATTACATATCACCAAATACGCTTCATACGGTACTCTACTACCGTGAACATGAATCTATTTCCTGATAGCAACGCATACCTTTGACACGTAGATAGAAACTCAGCTGTGTCTCAGAATGTAGTTTTTCAAAAAAAAAAAAAAAAAACGTTGAGTGTAAGAAATCTTCAAAGAAACTCTACAAGTGGGCCATGATCTTAGCTAAATGAGAGAGGATCTTTTTTTATATCTCTTAAGTGTTTTTTTTAAAGAAACCCGGGACCTTACTCACTTACCTCCCCAGACCCCGTTTCCACTACCTGTGTTTGGGACCGTGTGGTAGCTACAAACCCGAAGGATTACGAGAAATGGCGAAAGGCGACAAAAATCAAGTCAAAGTAGTTTGCAAACTCAGAGGTTTGTTTACCACCCCAGCACAGGTGATCTGTTATCTTACTGAAATTAATTCTCTGAGGAAAGATGATAATCAAAACAATCAAAGTTTTATCTATCTATGGGCGGGCCTTCTAAAGACAAAAACATTTTGTGATTTTGAAGCACTTCTAGACATAAACATTTCAGTGAGTCTAAAATATTTATAAAACAGTTAGAACATTTCCGACTTAGATGATACGGAATATTGGCTCCAAAAAGCGTTTCTGTGCCTTCAGTCTTCAGTAAAAACTCCAAAAAGGCTAGGAACTGGCTAAAGAGAGCCATCACGGAGCACACAATCAACAGCCGATAAGCCAGCAAGGGAGACACAACCACCACAAAAAGT
>WURT03659779.1:0-15842 GCA_009936505.3 Holothuria glaberrima
CACATATGCTACCTTTTGAAGTAAAATTTGTGTTAAAAAATTACGTATTTTTAGGATCTAAAAAAAAATTGGCATCCATGAGGGGGGCCATGGCTCAATGCCCCCGCTGTGTACGCCAGTGCATTCAGGCACTGCCCGGTGTAGGCCGGTAGGTTGGCTGGCCGCCGATGGCAGGGAGAGGGGAATGGGCTATATTTTGGTGATAAGTAGACCTATTTTACACATAATTTAAATATTACAACAGGCCTGTTTTGGAATTTGTCACAGTAAGTAGATCACTTGTAACGTTATACTTGAAAGTGTCATTGGTAACCCCCGCCCTGCGAAAACAGGTGGTGTGGTTTTCAAGTGTTTACAGTGTATAGGTATGTGCATACCATTCCAAGGGGCGTGGCATAATGAGTAATAAGTGTGTAATGTCAGCCATTGGCCCATTAGCATCGCATGCCACATTTTTTGACCCAGACCGCGCTCTTTGTAAGCGCAATGATTTCGTACCTATTTTTCTAAGGCCAGTCTAGCTCAAACATCCCCTATTCCATACCTCTGGTCGACTTTGAGAATCCTTTAAGAATTTTCTGTATATTATGAAAGAGAGATAAATGTATGAACCTAACGATTTCCATAATTAATGTCACAATAAGTCAAATTACTGTAATTTTTTATGGCTAATTGAAACCTTCAACTGAAAATACTTTGCACGGATTAGGAAAATACATTTCAATATTCCTTTACCTCAGAAACCTTAACTCATCGTCTTATTAACAAAGAATTTTTGTGAAAGTAGTTAAGGTTATCACAGTAACTGATGGTGAGAGTATTGACTGCCGTTTGTGTGGGTGGATGTGTGCCATAGTTTATAGGTATTGGCTTTTTTGTACTAGCTGTAGAATTAATTATACTTTAGTCAATAGCTAAAGAGTCGCAATTTTAAATATCTTCACCAAGTTAAGTGGAGTTTAATACTTTCTCCGAAGCCCCCTTGAATTTTTGGCGGAGAGAAGAAGGGCAAAAACGAAACTTCTACCTCCGAGAGAGATCTGCTCCCAGGAGGAGCTACGTCGTGTCCTGAGGGAACACCAACAATTACCAATTACCATTCCTACCTCTACATCACGGGTTTGTTATGCGTGGCCTTTTCTATACTGGCTGAAAAGAACAATTTTGTTCAAAAATCAAAGTTGCTCTTGAAGTGCAAAACCCACAGACACATAACAGGGGGTAAGACATCCCCCATACCAAGCAGTTGATATCAACTCCCCACTAAAACAACTGAACACAAATATAAACTTTAGAAAAAACTCTACATCACTGAATGAATCATTAAAATTTGTTGCTACGCCATCTGCTGAAAAAGTATTTCCGGATCTCAGTAGATTACTATAAAATTAAAGATGTGTGGATACTTTAATGCCATACACTCCTGTTCGAAAAAAGCATTGTAAACATGAAACTAGCTATAAATACTATAGCATCATGAATAAACATGAGCTACATATGTAAATTTATGACGTAGTAAGCGGCAAACATGAGATTATTCTTATGTTATCCTTTGTTTGTTTAACCTTTATTTCAAGGACATATGTAAACAAGCATATCCTTGGGGGATTATTTTTGAAGTATGCTATCGACTACTTTAGAAATTTCCACTCACATCACACACCAAACTAGAATTTAGCTTGTGAGTAATTCATAGTTAATGTATAAATCGTAAACAAAGAATTACAGATACTGTCGAATACTCCAAACAACAGAGTTTCATCAGGAACCTTAGTCTATCTAGGGAGGTGTTACTTTACACCTCCCTGAGCTATCACTGTTGAGAAAACAGTTGTTGCTGTTAAATGTACATTCTTCTTAAAGGTAATAATAAGCAGTCTCCCCAAATTTTTTTTGAAACAATAGCTAAATGTCACAAATTTCTTCTTATTTTTCTTCCAAGTATCTTTCATGATATTTTAGGACATAAATATTGCATATTCAAGGTAAACCAAGCAGTTGCACCTCGTAAATTTTACAATTGAGTGAGAAAAACACTGTCACATGATTTTCAAAAGCCATTCAGGGAATAGGATAGTCTACTATACAATTCTTTATTGGGGTAACAGCATCCTCCCTTTAATGGAGGCCCATGTTTAATTTTCAAGAAACATTTTGGGTCTGATTAAGAAATAATATCAACATAAAGACCAATAAACTTGTTTTCAGTGGCGTACGCAGGATTTCTCTCAAGGGGGGGGGGGCATGCAGTATATTGCATATATAGTATATTCTATAGTGATCGCCGGCCTGGGAGAGGCGTCTAAGGCCTCCCCTTTGAAAATTTTTGAAAAATTAGGTGTCTTTACATGCAATCTCGTGCCACATATCCTGTCTTTTTAGTAAAATTCGTGTTACAAAATTTGCGTTTTTTTAGGAACTAAAAAAAAAAATTGGCATCAGTCAGGGGGGCATGGGGAAACAACCCCTTCACCTTTGAAAATTTTTGAAAAATTAGTGTCCTTACATGCAATCTGGTGCCACATATTGTACCTTTGGAAGTAAAATTTGTGCTACAAAATTACATATTTTTAGGATCTAAAAAATTGCCATCCCTGAGGGGGGCATGGCCCAAGACGTTTCCAAATGGAATTCTATGCTGATTGCGGATGATGGTTGATCTTTGCACTATATATCTTCAACTGCTGAACTTTTCACAAAATCTTTCGGTAATTGCCTGCAATAAGCTCAGGTGTTGCTTATGAAATACGTGCGTAGGTCCACACTCAGATGGGAAAATTTATAAACACTTGCTGATACCAAAGCTGACACGATAAGTAGCCAATTATGCTGAGTAGTCTGGTAACCTAGTTTAAGCCAGATGTGTTCTTCGGATTTGAAATTAAGAAATAGCTCAAGTTTTGTGCCCGGCACATAAGAGCCTTAGATCTGGAATTCGATTAAGTAGACATATCATTATTCCCACGTATAACGTCACCTCGATAGATGCTATCAGCATTGCTGTGTATGTGATATGGTTTTAAATCATTGATGTACATAATAAATACATAACTGTTTGTTTCAATTACCTGTTAATTTTTTAGAACATTAGGTGTGGTCATGTTGTGACAAATAGGCAATATGTGAACTACTTGGTATGCATGATCAAATGATTTGATTATATTTGAAAACGTCAAATCAGCAATCAATCTTTGCCAGTGACGTCACCTTGACGTCAGAATCAAATTAAAATGTTTACTATGATGGTAGTTAAGAGGAAGATTAATGCTCAGTGTAATTCTTTGGAGGGAAGTAAAATAGAATATTTTCAGTTCTTTTAGCTGCCTAAGGGAAACAAAGGTGTATAGTGTTAAACTTAATTTTAATTTACTCTGGACCTAAAACTGCTGTTAACCATTTTAGCGCGATATTAGCAGTAGGCCTAATTAGCCATCGGGGGTTAAATTCTCCCTCTACTATGTTCCAAATTCCCTTCAAATTGAAACAATATATCAAACAAGGATTAACATATCTTTGTATAAGATGCCGTTATTTAAGTCTCAATCCATTTCGGTCACTTGCATCTGGTTCCTCAATGTAGGATGAACATATTTATAGAGAGGAAGGGAAAGTTGAGTATTTTTTACAAGATCTGATTACAAATGGTTCTAAATAAATAAACCTATAAAGGTTACAATACAGCCTGGTTGTGGTTTTTCGGGAGGGGCATAGAGGCCGTGCCCCTTCTCTCCCCGGCCGAAGCAATGATGAAAACCGAAAGGAAAGTGAAAGGAGAAAAAAGAGAAAAAGTGAGAGAGAAAATACAGGGCAAGAATAAACTTTCCCTAAAACATGCTTTCAGATGTATAATTTTCGATAATTTTAGGGTAGATTTCTTCTAAGTGATCAGATAAGCGTTGAAGTTGAAAGCACTAGAAATCCAGAGAAGAATGGTGAAGGCCAAACTTATAGCTACATTGTGAGAAGAGTAACTAAGTTGTTTGGTATTTAGCTAATTTACAGATCGTTGAAAATCAACCTTACGAATTTGATGTCGCGTGTACGGGTGGGAGGGAGGGTGCACGGTAAAAGTAAAACTGCCGAGATAACATTTCTCTTTAAAAGTGTAATTTTCGGCAAGCTAGGAACTTTGGGATGCTTAGCACACATGGTCTCTTTTCCGTGCAATCGAGTTTCATCATTGTAGGCCCTTCCTTTGAAAATTCCTGAAAAGGCGCTCGGTTGAAACAGAGGTGCCAGCGTTTTCACACTATAGTGAACTAGCAGACAATACAAATCATATATATATATATGTTCAATAGGAGAGCGATCTTCACACTGGTAAGCTCATTTTCGCTTGATTATAAATTTGAAGAGAAAATTTTTTTTGGTCCAGCTGGCCCGTTTTGCAGGGCTCTTCATTAATTCGCATTGACTACAGGTATATAACCACAAGCCAGCAGCTCAACAAACGTTCAGTACAAGGCTAGCCTACGGTTTTTTAATCGGGTGATTTTCTGTCAACAGTTACACGAAATTCGGATAACAAAAATACATCTCTCTGAGGAATGTAAAAGCAAAGCTTTCAGATAAATATGACAGAAACTACATGTGAGGGACTTAAAGGTGAAGATAATTTGATTTACATGCTTTCCAGTTTCCATTGTGAAGTGCGTTTCGTATTCTTCCCATTGTGTTTTCTTTCTTTAAAACCCAATTATGCAAAATATACTACATGGCCGAGACAGAGTTTTAAATAAAGATTTGTTTTTGATGAAAACAAAACCATTTTTAGCAATTATAAACGCCTGTCCACCACCTTCATAGGGGACAGGCTCTCTTCAACTATTTGGAACACCATCATTGCCTCTGGATATGGTCCTTGTGAATCCTTGTACAACATTGCTAAATCCTAAAACTTGTCTCTGTTTAACAAATACCCCACCAAGCTGCCAAGAGGAAGGGAAAAGACAGTATATTGATGTGAAAAATGACGAAACTCGAAAGTGCAAATCTGCGTATGATGCCACTGCAAAGACGATCGCAGACTTTACTATTTATATCACTGCCTTCTTTTCTGCGCATAAGGTAACAGCGTATCACTCCTTCCGTATCATATAGCACGATGCCTCATATTCAATGTTGGAGGGCAAATAGAGGATTAGGCTCTACTATAGGGGAAAAGAGTTTCATTTCAACAGAATTTCAGCTGTTCTTTGTTCCCTATTAAAACATCTCATTGATTAGCAGTAACAACCACTACAAAGATAACTAAGTGGTAGGCTTTTCAAATAGGCCTATAGGTAAAAAAATCTTTCCCTTCTGAAGGTATTAATTTGCATAAACTCAATAGTGAGGGTCTTATTAAGATCATAGGTTACGTTACTATAGACGATTTTGGGGAATGAAATCTTCCGAAGATGTAAGAAAATGCGTTTCTGCTAAAAGGTGGCATTAACCCAAACATGTATAGCATTCCTCAGTGATGAATACTTTAGGTAGAATCAACTACCTGACTACCAGATCTTCAAGAAATAATCCGCCCCTGATTTTTTTTTTTATTTTCCGTCAGGGAAAGCTTTCGGGTCACCGAAAGATGACCTTTGTAAAAAGACGTACACAGTTTAGTGGTTACTAAATAAGTGTAATAAGTGACTCTGTTCACGAACTCGGCTCTGAATTGTATAGGGAACCAAGACTTTACCCAGTCGGGATAATTCTACCATGAAAGGTCTGATTTCCTTTGGTCTGCTTTGCGGGGCAAGACAACCCCCACCCCCAAAAATGGCCCTCTCACAAGGGTTACCCTGACTAGTCTTTACCCATATGAGATAACTTGTCTTGAGGTTTGAGGGTTCATATATAGCAAGTCAGCAAGCACAGTCAACAGTCAGCACAATCATATCCCATTACCCTTCACAGCAGAAACGTTATCCACCATTTGTAATACCAGGTAGATATCATATGTGTTTAACTGATAGCACCCTATATTGAGAAAGATGTATTGTTATAGTAACAGCTTTATAGTTTTCTCTAGCATCTTCCCGGCTCACAAATTATCTCATTGATCTCTGCCCATGCCGTTAGCCTGCAGTTTTACAGGCTGATATATCTCAGGACTTTTGTTACTTTTAGGAACCTCTCAAACCTCAGCTTTTATTAGCATACCGTGGTAACTTGTAAATAATAGAGATGATTATTCATGAACAGAAGTGATAAATGCATTGGTCCCGCTCACATTCACATTATCACATGGCCACAAGCAGGGGCTAGTTTAATATCTAACAGCAGGGGGAGGGTGGAAAAGGGTCTAGGGGACTCAGAAATGAATTTTGGATTTTTAAAAGCTTTCACATGTTATGTGATGCAACATTTATATCCTCAGTAAACATGTGTATTTCAGCAAGATAAAAAGTTCACTATAGGTCTGAAAGACGATGTGTGTGATGGGGGAGTCCCCTTTTCGTTACCATTTCATCCGTGATGCTACTTTAACCACACATATGACAGAGCTTTTATTTTTATGTTAGAATTGTCAAAATAAAGTTCCATGGGAACTAAGCTAATGAATGTAATGTAATGATTTCTAACATGATACCGTTAAGTTTAACGTTTGAGGGTCAGGAAGCCAATTGGCTCATTAACAACCCTATACCAGAATGAGTTAGTACTCACCGTTTGCCGAAAACGGAATAAATGCACCACCATGCATAGATTGTTCGAGATATCGAGAGATTACACCAAGAGGTGATTTATTTCGTTCTGGTTAACGTCAACTTACAATTAATCTGATGACATCGCATGTAAACTGAGGTTTGAGTGAAATTGTTTCATCCAATTAATATTTCTCTGGGTCACTTGTTTCTTTTAAAGTAATGATTAATAAAACGCTTATTAATCATATGTTTTATTTTAATCTAATGTGTTGCCGCCAATGCAGCTTTGTTGATTGACTGCATGGGACAAGTATGACGTAGATTTCGCCCAGTTTTTGAACGTGAAACCGTTTGTTTAGAAAACGGCTCATGACAAAGACGGATATAATCTTGGAAACTGAGGAAGAAAATAGTGAACCTAATTTTTTTTATTTTTTTATTAGTAGCCTGGTAACCTATAGGGGACCGACACTAGATCAGTCCAAGCGGGGAAATGGTTTTAGTCACCTCCCTGGTCCAGGGAGGAAATTCTTTCTTTGGAAGGAGGTTGAACGGAAAGTTTAATTTATGCTAATACTGTACGACTCGCTTAATCCCTTGAAGATTATTTACGATAAGCTACTTATTCGGTTGACAGGGATTTCTTTCCTTTATATCAATAAGCCAGCAACATCATTAACCTCTAAGGGGCAAACTTCATTAAATCATTTCAATCAACAAGTCGTTTCGAGTTTTGTAGCACCTCCTCTTAAATTTTTGGCAGCACAAACCTGCAAAACTCGAAACGACTGTTTAATTAAAATTAGTTAGCCAAGTTTGCCCCTTCCAATAAAAGAATGAACCACATGCAAATGAGCTTCAGATGTCGTCTAATATTTGTGATAACAATCCGGAAGGTTTCATGAAGTTTCCTACAATGACCAGCTAAAAATCATGTCCACATTTACAAAGAACTTATTTGATATACTTTCACCCGGGTCAGTGAGCGTCCAGGATTGCAATATTTTATTTAAATTCCTAACGACTTGCAATGCTTTGGCAATAGGGACAAACCTCCAGTCTTACTGTAGATGTAGTAGATTACAAATCCCTTTTATACGAACTTCCCAATCCAGTGTCAGTGTTATTGAAATGCCACAAAAGATTAAATTCAATAGACAGTTGTCCCAAAATTTGCTTTGAAAATCAGCAAACTTGTAAATCTCCACTCATTGCATTGCAAGCACCTTTGAAGACTTTTTGAACACAACTTTTACAAACAATAGGTAAGACAAGGAGAAATTCTCCCTGAATTTTACAATTCACTAACAAATATATTGTCACATGATCAAAATATGCCATTCATGAACTAGAGTGACGAGGCATAGTAACTCTGATTGGTGTAACTGCATTTTCCCTTTAAAGAGACGGTCTACTATATGATCTAAGCCTCTCAAAACTCAGTCCAAAGCGATCTATGTCCTTCTTATAACAACTCCACAATGACAACTCCCCTATCAGTCGTAGCCATGCATTAGAGGAAAGATCTTTGTAGATCAAATGGTAAAGATCGAGTAAGCCTATATTGTTTAAGGATGAAATAAACCAGGGACTTCTTCTCCAGATCTAAAGCCTCATTTATTATTGTAAATTTTTCAAACTGAGGTGAACAACATTCGTTCTTGAAATTTGTGTGCAAGATGTTTTATTCTGTATACAGGGACGTCTGTAGCAATATTTCTTAAAAGAAGCTTGGTGTACTTACGGCACTCTTATACATACATTTTTAACTCATTTTCAATGATAAACGGTCTTTATGTTGCCCCTTACTTAAGGGACCAGACAGGTTAACTTAAATTAGGCTAACATGTGACGTCATCATGCAGCAACTTACCCTCAAAGTGGCCTCTGCCTCGTTCCTTCCCACCATCATCTCGGTCACACTAAACCGGGTTGGGTAAATCACCGAGAGGGAGCAGTTTCTTGATCCTCCGTAATTGGTAATCGTGTGCATACCGGACGGATTAGGAGCCAATACGTTACAAGCTGAGATGAGAAGGATATGGCATTAAAAACATAGCTTAACAGCTTACATGCCGGTTTACACTTCCAAATTTTCAAGCATCATAAAACTATGAGAACCATAGGCCTACATGGTCATCCTTTGCTCTTTCGGGCGAATCACAGACAACCTCCATAGCTTCACAGCGCTATACTGGAGAATAGCAGTGCACCAGGCTCCTGCTATTATTTGGCGATTCCCTGGAATGGATCTGAATGAGAGGCTCTGTAATTAGCTTTGTATAATAGTGGTCAGAATTGGCGACGAGTTTCATCATTTTTTTTAATGTCCGATTATCAAACTGAAAGGAAACTTTAGTGTTAGCGGTTCCATAAAGAATTGGCCCTAATAACCTGGAAATATATCAGCTTTTAACTTTTTGTGAGGAGGGTGAAGAGAAAATCAGCATCACTTTGTGGTGTTATTACAGGTCGATTTAAATAACTTGTTTATCTGTAGGTGTTTAGTCATTTAGGTGTGTAGATTTGTATGTACGTGTGTGCGCCTGTATAAAATGCGTGTCTGTATTCTCATGATTTTTCCTTTTTTGGGTTTTTTAGGTGGGTCTGCTGACTAAGCTAACATCGATTCCTTTTGAAAACTTCACTACTTTCTATGCATCAATTGATCTTTGTTGATTTATCTGCCGCACGCAGCTGTATTTTGTGGGTTATTGTGTGTTTTCCATTAAGTGTCGTTTGTGTGATTTGCGTATTTTGTATTGACTCTCACACCTCTGAGCAGGTATAAAAGATAAAGTGAAAACTGAAACTACGATTTTCTAGCAGATTATCTCGATCTTTCGTAACTAGTAGCCCACTTTTAATTTCTGAAAATAGATGACGATCACCTTTCACCAGAAAATCAAAAATGAAGTTCCACTCATATTTATAATTTAGCATTGTATAGGAAACAACTTTCAACTTTCAACACATACCAGCGTATATTACTAAACTTCTATGTGGTTGATAAGTAAATTATATGAAAATAATGATTTAAATAAAGACTTATCCAGTTTTGCTTATTATTTTTCGGGCCAACTTTGAGGCCTAACGGACCCCCCCCCCGGCCTCCTCCCCAGCCCACCTACTCAGAAACTATGCCTTATTAGAATCTAGCACATACAGTACAATCACAATAGGAAAATGTTACATTGTTGTATCCTTTAAAATGGGTTCTGACACAGAATCGTTGGTGTAAATCCATGCTAAAACATGCAATTATTACTGTAATTTAAAGCCAAAATAGCCTAATTTTCACTAAATGGTACAGGATAAATTCTTCGTTCAGTGAAACTGATAGTTAAAACGAACGAATCTGTTATAAGAATCAGCTCACGTTATGTCAGACAACATCTATATCAATTACTACCTGAATTAAAAGCTCATTATACGTTTGCTCCAGAACAGTAAACGCAATTAATCCCTCTGCTAACCTCCTTGATAATCCCGAATAAAAAGTGAAATGAAGACGCTTGCAATGCACGTCAATTCAAAACAGACAGCGTAAACAATAAGTAATTTGCAATTTGACTAAAGGTATGAAAATTCGATACTTACGTTCTGAGGTTTTTCGAGGTTTAAAATCTATGGTAAATCCAGCGCCTCTTGCGGGCAGTCTGAAACTCAGCATAGCAGCGTTCTGATGTGCGCGAAAAGTTAGTGGTGTGTCGCCTTCGGGACAAATCATTTGGCTTCTTTGAGTCATATTCAGTTGATGGTCTTCCATGCTTGGGAAGGATCCAATCCCCATCGACCAGCCGTCAAACCACTGCAAACGAAACATTGTCAAATTTTGGCAATGTCAATTTGTAAAATTTTCAAAGTACAACATACTGCTAGTTTGAAGTGACTCAAAATTCATTTAGATGTCGTTAAAAGTCCTCATATTATTGCTCTCTTGAGACATTGTGACTTTTTCCAGTAAATAATAGGCTAAAATTGAGGTTTTAGAGTTTCAAAAGTCATAGGCATTCGTACTCAACCTATTTTTAGATATGCAATGTACCTACTGAAGTCACTTTGCTTTTCTGAAAGTACCTCCCACGCTATCCCAGGTGGTATACATCAACAAATAGTCTTGGGAGTGATAGAGAGTTTGATTTAAAAAGGGTGACTACTTATCTGTTAATTGTCTGTCTGACAGGTGAAAGGAATACTTCATTTAAGGGTATCGTTATTGTGTAGTCAATTCCCATCTCAGTGTTTTTGAGTTAGCTAACGTAGCTATAGTAATAGGCTACACTCTACTGAAAGGCAATGTATACACCAGTGCGGAATGTACTAAGTACTTGTAATTTGGGTGTGTGTTTGTGTATGCATTTGTCTGTCTTTCAGCCTGGGACATAGTTTCACTGAAGAAGTAGTTAACGTCATATTTGAAGTGCCTGGTTTGCTTGTTTTGTTTTCTGTTTTTTAATGAACAAAATAGTCATTAATATGGAGAAGTAGATTTCAGAAATAGCTGAAAAATCGTTACTATTTTGGAAAATCATTTTGACTAGTTATTTTCGAAAAGGCCAAAACGATAAAGGACTTATGCAAAGAATTGTCTTGAATGGCTTCAACAAAGTTCACTTATATGATAGGTCATTGTAAATCATTTAAGACTTCAAATATTCTGACTTCGATCTGTGTCCGTATGCGTTTGATTATTACATTTCACGAATCTATAGGATCATTTGAAATAACCTTATCCAGCCTGCCAGCAATGCACTCTATCCACAGGAAATGTCCAGACTAGTGTAACGTTTAGGCAGTTATATAAACAAGAAGTAAACCATATGCTTGACTGTGCTTGAATTTTGTGTCTGTCTGCCTAACAACTTGAAACATCGTTGTACTCACGTTGTGGCTAGCTGAAATATTTTTTATAGCGTCCGCTTTTTTTTTAATTGAATGAAATGACCGCTACTATACGGAAATGAATTTTTAAATTGGGATATTGCTAAAAATTTGGAGAGATTGTTTTGATTGGTTATTTAAAAAATATGTTGGCACATTAACTGATTAGTATCTCTTAAACCTCCATTGTTTGCTAGTGTACCCAGTTAAGAGAAGTATTAAGCTGTCCTGGGATAATGCAAGAAAATAACTGTCTTCAATGCCTTCAAAACTTTAATTTTAAAAATATAGATCAGGGAAATAATTGAAGACTTCAAATATTCCGGCTTCTTTTTTTCTCAAGTCCCCAAAACCGAGGCCGAAGGGTATAAAGGCCTTCTTCCCAAGGGATTTAGATCCACTGGCGGAACAGCAAAGTGAACAACGTGACCAACCGCCTAAAGATCAGAAGTTAACATCTGTCCAGACTGACTTTATTCTAGACTGGCTGGAATAAATAGTTCTAAAAATGATCTTCAAGTTAGCCATAAGACAATCGATTCTCGATTACAGATAATTCTGCGCTAAGTCATTATTCGGATCATTAAGTTAACAACGTTTTCAGGTTTTTAATGAGATTGATAGAAACCTTTGTGCTATAATGTCAGATAGTCTTTAGACAAGTTGACGCCTTTTAGTTTAGAACGAGAATAATTAATCACTTCTACTAGTAAGGTCTGAGAGAGGTCTAGGGCGGCAGCTCCCGTCCCCAGCCTAAAATGTCCAATTTCAGTGAATAAAACATCCTGGTCCAGAGAAAAATTAGAGATACAACAGCTACGTAGGCAAGCCCGGGAGGCAATTCATGAAAGTAATTTCACTATCACTAGAAATTCTATATACAATAATTTTATCTATTATTTATCCGACATAATCCAAATACGCTGCGTGATGCCGCTTATGGTGTAGTACTACACCTTACATGTTGCACAATGCAGCATGCATTGTAAAACGTATCTTTTCATTTAAACCAAATAATAGAGTTGATAAGGGGTCAATATAGGGTGTTCATTGCATTTTTTAGTACAAATGTCTCAAACTTGGCATGAATATCCTATGAGGCAAACAGAAAAGATTTCTCTAAAGAGACACTCATTATCTATGCATATAACCTCCTAATTTGCATAAATTATGGTAATTAGCTTTTTTACATAAATATAAAGAAAATATTCTAAAAAAATAAACTTGAGGCATCGACTCGTAAAATTTTGTCACATTTTATGACAATTCCAACAGTAATTTTGGGACTACTTTGTGAGATCCAGGTTAACCAAGATGGCGGAAAAACAAGATGGCCCCAGAACTGAATGAGATATTTCTAAAAATTGTGCAAAAACATTGCAAATTTCCACAGTCCTCAATTGTTAAGATGTAAATTAATGTTCTAAAATTAAGGATAACCTTAACAATCCTTGACACGAGAGAACTTGCCCGTCAAGATGGTGGAAAAGCACCAAAGAAGTAAAAACAATACAGTAAAAATTCCACACAAAAATAAGATAATAATGAAAAAATGCAAAAAAATCTCAGGAAAGAATCACTAAAAATATATTTCGATTGAAAACTCCAAATATTTTTATATCAGATTGTATGTAAAATTCCAAGCATGATTTGTGATATTTAATTCTGGACCTCATACTAACCAAGATGGCGGAAACAGCAAAATGGCCGCCAACAGGACGATCAAATTGTATAAAAATAATATGAAAAATAATCATTTAAATACTTTTGACACAGTTGCCATTAATATTTGGCCAGATTTTATGACAAATAATCCAGAATTATTTTTCAAAGTATTTCTTTTGGAATCCAGATCAACCAAGATGGCGGAAAAAGCAAAATGGCCGCCAATGCCATAATTATATCAATTTATCGTAATAATAGGAAAAATAATCATTAGAATTCTTTTGACAAAGGTAAACCAACCTGTGTCCATTTTTGTGTTGTAAATATTCAAAACGCATTTTTCGGGACTTTTTTTTGTAGAATCCGGTTCAATTAGATGGCGGATATAGCAAATTGGCCGCTAATATTAAAATTTTTAAAATTTGTATTATAGTGAAAGGGAAAATAATCCTTAAAAATTATATTTGTGACAGTTGCTCTTTATATTTGGCCATATTTTGTGCTTAATAATTCAAGCATATTTTTCAAAAAATTTTTCTTGGAATTTAGGTCAATCAAAATGGCGGGAGAAGCTAAATGGCTGCCAGTGATATAATTGCAATATTTAATAATAATACTAAGGTGCTTTTTCATGTCTAAGGGGGGGGGGGTAGCCAGCCATTTTAAAATGACAACCATTTTACTAATTTTGGCTGATTTAGCTCAACAAAGGCTCTTTTGCTCCTAAATGTGAGGTCTAAAACTTTTTTAGGAGTAAAAGTGTTAAAATTAACAGTTTCCTGCAATATCCTAAAAGTTTTTCCCAATATATTGATCCATTTTTTGTAGTGACCTGTCGTATATGGCCCCTTTCGCCGAAAAACGGCAATTTTGGCAATTTTAGCGTCTGGGGCCAATTTTGAGTGACAGATTCTCTTAATTTATGCATTCCCACGGCCTAACCTTTTGTTTATGGCTATCTCTATAACCAGGTAATATGAGGGGAAAAATTTCGACTTTCTCATTCAAACCTTTATGAAATGAGTGGTACTGAAAATTCGCATTTTTTTTTTCGTTGGAAATTTCGGTATATGGGATCAGTTTTTATGGAAATATCTCCTTCAATTGACTGCAGGTATTAAAAGTAAAGTGGAATTTTAAGAACCATACGAGATGTTTCATCTTCATGAAATTGGTACTCAAGTGCCTTAGTAATACACAGAAAAAATACACTCGCAAATGACAACGGAATATTTAATTAAGGGAAACCAAAATGTTGAATTTTTTTCACTTTTTATTGAAAAATATTGGTTTGCGTGTGAGATGGGTTGAACACGGGGAAAAGAACACAAAATTTGTTTAGATTTAGAAAAACGCAGTAAAATCTCTGGTACTATTAACGAACTGATCACTGCGGAGCACAAGGTGTTAACAAGTCCTGAGGATATTTTACTGGAAGGGGAAAAGTTTCACTCTGCTCTCTATAAGAAAGACAATAATGATAATGCAGGTAATTTCTGTACAAATTGGAATTATCAGAATACACATGTTTCTAATGATCAGAGGTTGCATTGCGAAGGCCTTTTAACTACGTCGGAATGTTGTCAGGTGTTTTTTCCATGGCCAAAAATAAATCTCCAGGGTCAGATATGGCATCTCATCTGAGTTTTATCTCACCTTTTGGGATAGTATAAGACAACTTGTTGTCAACTCCCTTAATCATGCTTTTGCAAAGGGTTATTTAGCTGCCAAACAGGGTAGAGCAGTCATTTCTTTAATTCCAAAACCTGGTAAGGATACACGGTACCTTAATTTAAAACTGGTGACCCATCGCTTTATTGAATACCGATTGTAAGATTGCGGCTAAGTGCATTGCTTCTCGTATGAGAGGCGTTTCAAACTCTATTGTAAGTTACGAACAAACAAGGTGGATCCATAGGTAAAAATGTTAGACATGCAAGATCTCATTTGGTATTGCAATGAGAAATCTGTCCCGGGTGGTTTATTTTTCCTGGACTTCGAGAAGGCGTTTGACCGTCTGGATTGGTGTTTTATCCAGCCTACACTTGATTTTGGGTAAAAGTTTCATACAGTAATGCTACATCGCATGTGTTTCAAACAATGGTTATTTATCTGCCTATGTTAGAGTATCTCGCGGTGTTCGTCAAGGTTGCCCCTTGAGCCCCTATCTTTTTATTACATGTGCCGAAATCTTGTGTGCTTTGGTTAAGTCAAGCCAAGTGATCAGGCTGTCAGGGGATTTCGATTTACGATGAATCTCTTAAAATCTCCCAGTATGCCGACGACACTGTCATTATCACTTGTGAGTCTGAATCATCGTTGCAGGAAGTCGTGAACGTCTTACAACTATTTTGCATAAGCTCTGGTCTTAAAATTAATTCGGAAAAGTTACATTTGTTTTTACTTGGCCCTTTATTTGAGCATCACGAGTGGCGTAGCCAGCGGGGGCAGGGGGCAGAGTGCCCCCCAGAAATGTTGGGGACGCGATGGGCAATGTTGAAAAAATGAAGGAGAGCAAAAAAAAAAGGGGGGAGAGGAGGGAGAGATGCAGGGGTGGCGCCAAAGGGCCACTCCAGTTTCTTGAGTGCTTCCATTTCACATAGCTAGATAGCATAAGTCCTGTCAACCTTACCGAGTAACAGGTAGGCGGAGTTCACA
>WURT03659801.1:0-18275 GCA_009936505.3 Holothuria glaberrima
TGAAGCTATGCCATACACTTTTCTCTCTCTGAGATTGCATTCAGTAGGCTAGTCTGATCATAAATGCATATCGATTATGGGTGGGTAGGTGGGGGTGGGTCGGCGATATCGAGGAATAGGGATTCCAGGATTCAATGTGAAAACAAGTATAAGGAGCTACAGCGGGCCCGTAGCCAGCTTCACATTTTAAGGGGGCAAGTGTTTTGATTGGGAGGGGGGGCAAATGTTGTGATTGGGGGCATAAAATATTCCACCACATTTATCATGCAGTTTCAATTTTCATCTGGGGGGCAGAAATATGTTTTGGGGGTGCTGCCCCGAAATCCCCCCCCCCACACGTGGCTACGGCCCCGAGCTACAGTGTCACATTTCGGTGCTAGAATTCCTTTTCTCTACACTGAATATGCTGTAGTTATGTAATCAAAGTTGCACCATTCCATGTCACTGTGTTGATAAATTGGTCGTAAACTCATGTATCTAGCATTAGACAGGTGCTACACATTTAGTTAAAGTACGTGTTGTTTGGAGACTGCTAGTATGTCACGTATGTCTAACATTATCTAACGGCAGGATAACCACCTAACTATTCCTCCATCTGTGCTATAACGATGCATTTTGCCATAAACGATTCAACCCATGTCTTATTTCTGTAGTGAAAGCAACTTTTTCGCAGTGGTAGGCAGGTAGGCTTTTGGGTCTTTACGTTTCCCCGTTCGTTCCACTATTGTTCGTATTGTACACTTTACTACTGTACGTAACAATTTCGCGTAAACAGTACGTGCACTAGGTCATCCTGCTCTATGTTTGGGTCGTTTCTCAATTAGCGCTAATTGACCGATCCGTTCTCGTTTATGTGCACGAATTGAATGTGCGGCCAAGGTCATCCTGCTCTATGTTTGAGTCGTTTCTCAATTAGCGCTAATTGACCGATCCGTTCTCGTTTATGTGCACGAATTGAATGTGCGGCCAAATATAAAACAAGATCGAAAAAATATTCACACCACGGCATAGATTATTACACCACATATGGCTCAACACTACGATATCACTTTTACGGCCGTATAAATGTACACCATCAAACCATTTGGGTACACCAACATAAATTGGTGTAAAGTGCGTGCCATACGAACACGACTCGGCTTTTTTGTTCTTTTAGCTCCAAAGTTTCAAAATATGCAAGTATCCCTTTTCGTGGAATCGAAGAAAATTTCCCGGTTGTTCCAAACTTTGATCTCTTTTGAATTTGTTATATCGCAATTCATTATTCGAGAAATTTGAAATGGCGCCATCTATACAAGGTTGCTCCAAAGTTTCAAAATATGCAAGTATCCCTTTTCGTGGAATCGAAGAAAATTTCCAGGTTGTTCCAAACTTTGATCTCTTTTGAATTTGTTATATCGCAATTCATTATTCGAGAAATTTGAAATGGCGCCATCTATACAAGGTTTTCCCCCGATCGGGTGAAAATTAATTTTCCCCGAAAAGGTTATCACCGAACTGCTAACTTTGCTGCAAAATTCACATTTGGACCAACTGTCTCTGGTCTTGTCGTGCTTTTCCGAAAATCCATCTTTGATATCAGAAGTGGACAACACTCACTTCATGATTCTTGAAACCAGAAACTTGCACATAAGTGTCCGTCAGCCGTCTACGCCGGTCGAGAGTAAGGGAAATGCCACTAGGGCAATTTCATGGGCTAATTGTCATCGTTTTAGAAACAAAAACTGTCATCTTAAACAGAATCTCACTGGTTGATTTTGTTCTTCGGTCTATTTTTACTCAGTGAGTTTTGATTTGATTTGATTGCATCAGGGACTTCTATCGTCACTAATCTCAGCCAAACTGAAATCAGACAGTAGCCTACTAACTTTTCGGTGACATAGAGTGTTCCAGTGTTAGTAGTTACGTTTAGGTATAGTATGTTACATTTAGGTATAGTATGCAAAACACTTAGACTACTCTTATGACCTTCAGCATTTTCCTTGTTTGTGTACTTATGGCATGCGCCATATTAACCCGCCAGGCAGACGAAACAAGCAGCTGTTGCGATCATTATTGAGGTGATAAGCTTAGCCGTTATACCAGATTTTTAAAGTTAGGTAAGAAAAAAATAAATATGCGCACGCACTACAATGACCATTTTATCCATATTTTCAAATGAACGTAGTACTATACTGTAGTACCTCCGCCAGACTAAAACCAGTGAGCCCTCCGTCCAAACCAGTTTGAAGATTTCTATGCTAGCCTTGCACATATGATGGTTTCAGTTATCCAAAAAGCCAATAACAAGTAGGCATGCTGGATACATGTATCCTTAGTCATTATAAAGCAAAGATACAAAAACTTCTGAGCATATATAGCTACCAGAAGCACAGTCTTCACGAAATAAACGCACAAACTTAGACAAAACAGGAAATGAATAAAGCAGGTTGTATAGTACAAAGCGAACACATAACATAGCGTGGCCCAGAAGACATCTAACGATGCCAATATCCTTTAGAGTTATGTCCCATGGAGATTGGCAAGCCTGTAAATTCAATTCAGTTCCTACCGTATATGTTTTGATAGGTTTCTTAGCGATTGAGGCCATATTTGTTGAAAGTGCTGCAGAGAAACCCACGTACGTTTCTCCTATAGATCCACCTAATCAATACAGTTTACCGGATAACCCACCTTACCGACCTACTTGTTACAGAGCTAAAATGGTAATTTTTAGTATTGCTAATAACTTTGCTTACAGCAAGTGATATAGTTCTTACGCTTGACCTTGAAGCACCCCCCGTCTTCAGTACTGACATTATCTTCAAGTGTTGCACTCAGTAGGCATGACCTAATTTTTCATGGTTGATTTGAAAGAACGCCCATCAAATTTGGTGAAAGTCTTAAAAAGTGGAAATGTTTACTTGATCTGAGGTTTCTCTCTGCGGCCTGCGAAAAGGTTCTCTCTGGTCAAGTCTCTCAAAGACCTTCTTGAATACTGGTCATAGTATCAGAGAGGTGCCTCTTAGCAGCTGTGTCTTAGAAGGTTATGTATACAAGGTCGTCCTTATTTGTCGTCCAGGTTACAGGTTTATGACGGCTGCTAACTGGCATTGTACATGTGAATGCAAACTTTCTCCCTGGTCTTATCACTTCCTTACTACCTCGAAAAGAATTTGAGAAAAGAAAGTTTATGCGATCTTCCAGACCTGTATATCTAAGAATAGCACCGTTCGGCTTCATCATGAAATATGTTTGAGGTGAGTGGACAAAGTCATTTTAGGAGAACTGGCAGTTGCACACTGACGAGAAAAAGGCTTGTTCCAACCCAAAAATTAAGAAGTATTTTCTCCTCCATTTATTCAAGTCAAAAGATATCTTCACAGTAGATTACTAACAAGTTTATAAAACAGGTGAGATTGCTTGGGTTTTAAGTTATTGTATTTTATATTAGTGATATTGAGAGCAATTCGCTTCATACCCAGAAGCCCTTTCTTAAAATCTACATCTATTTCATATGGCCATTTCAATCCAGATATGACTTGATAAACGACCATGATGGATATACATATCAATTTTCGATTTTCCATATCAAGCCATGTGATATGCATATCATGTTTTATATGGCCAAATCAAGCCAGACGTAACTTGATAGATGATCATACCAGATATAAATATCAATTTTCTAATGGCCATGTCACGCTAAAGATAACTTGATAGATGACCATGCAAGATATACAAATCAAGCTTTATTTGGCCATATCAAGCTAGGTATCACTCGATAAAAGATTATGCCTGATATGCGTATCAAGTTTTATAGGACCATATCGAGCCAGGTATTTACTTGGTAAACTACCATATCAGATTAACATATCATGTTTTATACTGCCATATCAAGCATAATGTCACACGACAAAACACCAAGCCAGATATACTTATCAAGTTTGATATGTCCGTATCAAGCTAGATATCACTTGAACGAAATGTGCTTAATATGCATAGCAAGTATTAAATAGCCATATCAAGCCAGATATTAACTTAGTTAAAGTCATGCCAGATATACATGCCCAGTTTTATATGACCATATCAAGTTATATATAATTGGATACAAGAGAATGCCAGGTATGAATATCAGCCTTCGTATGCCCATATCAAGCCAGATACCTCCTTATAACAGACAGTGCCAGATATGCATATCATATAAACTCTTAAGCCACATCAGGTCAGATAAAACTTGATAAAAAGACTATCATGCCAAATGCTCAATTCGAGTTTTATAAGGCCATATCTATATTTTCGTGTTTTATTTGGTTACTTGTCCCAGATTAAGACCATCTTGTAATGCAGTAGAAATTATCCGCATCAAAGTGATCAAATACATACATTTTTTAATCACAGGTCTACTTATCTAACATGTGCAAATGATCTGTGAATGTGGACGGTGTCAGGAGTTAGAGCCCTAATTTTTATATTTCACTATTTAGATAGTAAAATGTGAGATATTTATCAAACCTTCAACAAAAAATACATTGACCCTTTTTAAAGCATGTGTTACGTCGCTAAGCTGTGAAATGATTATGGCAAATTTCCTCTACAGAATAATTGTATGTTAATCTATGTTTGCGTTCACATAATAGTCGAGTTGGAGTCTGTTGTGCACTGTACTCGCATGCTGTACAACGTAAACACAGTACATTCCTATATCGTGTTCTCTGAAGGCTTTGTCAGTGTTGTTATTCGTACCCGACACACCTCACTAGATATTACAGTATGCACCACAGTGTAATTTAAAACCACAATGCTTTGTATGCATGTAAAAGCAGGAAGTTCGAAGCTTTTGTACTCGTTATTCTTTAAGTTGACAAAATTCCTGTACATAAGTCATGTTCAATTTTACATAAAAGTAGACTTTGTTAAATATATTCAGGCAACCCTTGCATTTGCCGGATACGCAAGGCTCCTGATGGTTGATGCAAATTGTGAACTGTTTATTAAAGATGTGATTCATGGTTGCTGCTGGTATGGACTATGTATACACCACACCCCTGACCCATGACATCGTGACCTGACAAGATGAGATCCAGACCTGGTTCAGATATGGATTTTGACTTGTATCAAGTTATATTTGCCCAATTCTTGTTAAAGCCAGATACGGATTCCATATTTGGTCGAAATATGGGCCAGACATAAATTTACATGTATGGCCGATACATAGATGTTGAGTAAGGGAACGCCAATTTCAGATTCAAAATTGCCATCTGAAAACACAATTATATCGATTATTCCTTAAAAAAGCAAGTAAATGAACAATCTGTAGGAGACAAAGGGTATTTTTGCCAAAATTTTAAGTATGATCTGTAGCGACTCCACATTATCATCGATCAATACAAATGTTACGGTTAAAATTTACCTTAAAAATTCTACATTCTCAATAGATCCGTATCGTACAAGACGACGAAGAAAACAACCGAAAGGCATGGAATATCGTAACGTCGGCTTTTAGTAAAAGTAATAAGTGCGAGACTGCGTGAGAGCGCGAGTATGAGTTATCAAACACTAACCCGAACTTTTGTGCCAGTCTCTGAGCTGTTGATAATGTCACATATAAAGGGGCAATACCTCTTAACATTTTTGTAGCTAAACTAACTCAGCTGATTTATTGCTCTCGTCACTGTCACATTTTAGCACTAAGTTTGAAGGCTGGTGATTGGTCCTTTTTTCACAGATACGGTCAATATTTTGTTACATGTTGTCGGAGCGTAGATTGTAAGAGACCCACGCTCTTACGAATTCGGTGATATATAAATGGGTGCGTAACATAAGGCGTAGTAAATGATGATAAATTTACACTAATGCAGGGTAAACATAACAAAAAAGAAGAGACTTTACAAAGTATTAAAAGGTTAATCATTTAAAAGGTACGGTTAGAAGTATAGAGTGGATTAAGATCTTAGGACATGGAAACTTCACATCATGTCGTAGGATATTTTGAACAAGATATACACTTTATGAAACGACTATTATGCTCCTTTAAGGATTTTCCCCAGAATGTGACTAAGCAGGTTGCGTATCAAGCAAAGCTCGTCAAAATTTTACGAACCCATAGAAAAAATGTTTTTTCACTGTACCAAAGAATAGACTGGTGACTGGCTGAGTGGATAAAGAAGATGTCGTTTGAATCGACGAAGCCTAGCAAACGGGACGTTCGAGTTCCATGATCCCGAACGGGTCAAAGAAGGGTTGGTTTTCATGTAAGATAAATCAACGGTGTTCCAATCTGAGCTGGCTGGCCTTTCAGCAAATACTTAATTAGATCTAAATTGTTGAGTTGGTAAGCCATCCAGCGTGAACTTGTAATTTATAAGCGTTTGGCTTCTCCCACATTCGTGGTCCCGTAGTGTCGTAAGAGACTTGTCCTTCAAAGCCTGCTTTGTAATTATAAATTTCGGTCTAGCGGTGAGCTTTGATTGGAAAACAACGTTTTCAGTCAGGATGGACACAAACACAATCTCCCGCCGCAGAGCAACCTTCCTCAAGGGGGAGCACTGTACATGTAGCCCGACCAATTAAAAAGGCAACCTGAGCCAAGGCATTTTCTGTGTATTTCGTTTTATAATTTAGACTGTTAACCTTGTTCATTTGGAGATTTTGAGAAAACTTTGTCTTTCAGGGGGAGAAGCAATACACTTTACCTCCACAGAGAGAATGGGCCTTATTTTATAAATAAGAGCTAAGAAGTGCCCCAAAACTCCAAGCTCGAACCCCGATGGATTTGGGTTTCAGGACATGCCCTATTATTCCTTTCCGTTCAAGCACGTAGTTAAAGGGACAGGGGGACGAAGTCCCCTAGAAATTTTGTTCTTCCCCTAGAAGATAAAAAATTATCATTTCTGTAATGCATTTAACTATATCTCGTCTCTCCGTCTGGAGATAATTTCGCTCCCTGTAAGTTCTATATAACCTCTAGTTAAGGACACGTTTTCGTGTAGTTGCATGGCAAGTTATAGTTGAATTCAGCCTATTTCAACGCATCCCTGCTTGACAACGGGGTCTCTAGATAGTCTTACAAGGATTTGATATCTCACCTAGTGGGGCCCTTTTTGTGTGCAGGTCACGCTGTCCGTTGCTTAGACCTGTGCTTGGCAACGCAGTTGGCGGATTTCTGTCAGTCAGAATGGGGTTATTCAGCACAATAACGTCCAAAACGAAAACTGCGCAATACAGTGTTATAATTGACTAAAATTGTTTTCATATAAAGTATAGCTGCCAGGGTAGGATTGAATTGTGCCCTGTTTTTACAATTGCTGCTAAACCAAAATCCGTGCAAGTCTTTCAAATATGCAGAATTTGTATTCGTAGCACTGCGTAAAGGTGAAATAAGCCAAATCAAGGGTTCGTTTATAATACACCGTTTTAGAATTTCCAGGCCTTTGAAGCAATAATTGATGAAAATCAGACTGCTTGGGAACGTATCATGCTTACATTGCAAGCTGCTAAACTCAACATTCTCTTTTCCGTTCAGAAGTAGCGTGATAACAGTGTACAGTAAGCTCAAGAGCTTACACTCATACGATCTTGCAGTGTGGTAATACCTTTTATCACTGCACAAACATGTTATCATTGAGCCGTTGCTCATATCAATTCTTCAGTAAATGATGAATTTGCTTTTTATTCTTACCTCCTTGCACGTTAATATGAATTCACATTCATAATTAAAAGAGGGATTTAAGCTAAAATTCGTGAAAGAGGAACTAAATTTAAGCAATGTGAGAAAACTTCCATTCAATTCGGACATGTAGTTCTAGAGACATCAGCAAATGAAATAAGTACACTTGTGACCTACAGTGAGCTTGAGACATTATATCACTTCCTTGCATTGATAAGCAATGCTATTTTTCCTTTGGTCTTTCAGGCGGTTGTGTGACCTTGAAGTTAATAAAGATAAGGACTCCCCATAGGAAATTCTCATGTATCTCATGCATTCCCATTTCAATAGCATGGGATTATGGACGATATAAATTTGTTGTAAAGTTTAAAGAAATGCAAAAGAGTGCTCATAAATGTGAGGTTAGGATGTTATATGTGCTTCCTTCAAATTTACATTGGGTTGCAAATGTGGCAACTTAAACTGCTCATATATCTTGAGAACCGCACATCGGATTTTAAAGCAAATTTTACCAGAACGTTTAGAATAAGGAGTTTTATAACATATAAAAATTTTATCTTAAACTTAAAAATGCTAAATTGGTAATTATTAGCTTTGTTCATTTTTGAGAGTATAAAAAAGTTTGAAAATGGGTGCAGTATGAGCAGTATAGACAGAGAAAGTGAAGGATCAGAGAAAGTGAAGGATTTTTGTCCTTTTGGAGAAATCAAAAGCTTCCTACTAATCGAATAGAAAGTTATCTCCGAAAAAGGGTTGCAGTGTAGTGGCGCTATTTTTCATTTGTAAAGTTGTTGCTGCAAGCTCACCCACTGTATTATTTGGCGCCTCTTTGTAAATAGAATCGTTCCTCACCGCGGAATTTAAAGTCCAATTGTTTTAGTATATGCACCTGTACACAGCTGTTGTATAGTAAGTAGCTGTAGGAGCTTGTTGTCGCGGGTAGCACACAGACACATGGACGGCACCGGATAAGTCTTCAACGTTAGTGAGCAGAGAAATTTGACGGACTTCACCTAAGCTTTTATCTTTACTCTTGGTGCAAGAATCATCAAGGAATTTAGGTAACATCAGCCAAACTTCATTAAGCGAATTTCAAGTAGGTTGTTAATTTTGGGCGGATGTAGTATTACAGCTACCCATGCCGCACCGCGGAAAGTTTAGCTTTAGTACCTTATTATTGTATATATAATATTTTTGCACGTGCACGCGCCGGTCGTAGGTAGCATTAATTAGTTTACTGTATATATAGAGAGCAATTTTAAAGCGTATCGTCCATCATCAGCATCATCGAAATATTAGAAAAACTAAACTTAGCTAGAGAGAGGATCTCAGGGAGCTACTCATTAAGGCCTGCTCCAGCGCCAGGAAGGTGTAGCGACTTCCGTGGGTGAGTCGAGTCTTACTTATTATTTACTTAGATCGATCTCTAAATTTCGCCCACAGCAGTAACAAAATTAGGAGTAAGAAAGAGAGTACTGCAAGAAAACCATGACTACCAAGGAATAAAAGGCTTGTCTCATAGAGTATACGTCATTAACAAAGGTGATCTTTTATATTAAATCAAGTGGGCAGAAAGCTCTCTTCATCAGAAAAATGATGTAGTGAATTGCTTGAGCTGTTTTTGTTTTTAACTATTTAATACTACATAACAGGGCTTTCCATTCCTCTGAGTGAAAGGGATTAGCCTCTTTTTCATGAGAGACCAATACCTCATTCAATTACCTATTTCAGAAATAGGTATTAAAATCCCTTTTGGGTTGAGATTCAATAAACAAACAGGTGAAGCTATTTAGTGCATCATCTGGCTAATCATAGGCGTATGGGCAACTAGAAATTTGGGGAGGTAGAGACTTTTTGCCCGAAATTTTAGTTGTTACTCATTAGCGGGAACTATCTAAGAGGAGCGCCACCATCTGGAGGCGCGTAGCGTACAAGAAAATTTTGGGTTTTACAAGCCCCCCAGGTTGGCGGAAACGGCACTTTCCGAGTGTTCTAAGCTGCATGTGCCCAGCCTTGAAATAGGGATATCATGTCTGCAATTTCTTAATTAATGAGAAAGCAAAAACAATCTATGAAAAATGATAATACATACAAGATGAGCTGAATAGAATGTAAACAGAAATTACACGTGGTCGATCGGGATCTTACATGTTGATACAGTGTTTCCCGACACGATAATTTGATTTCCCTGGAACGGAAATTGATCCGAGATTCAATATATCATCATTATGATATTCTCATTTTTACGCGAAGTCAGTTATTCTGAGTTTACATAGTATGCTTGAATTTTGTCAGTTCGTTCCGTATCCTAGATTTCCAGAATTTCCTTGACAAGCCATGGATCCTCCGAATTCCTGGAAGAGTGGAAACACCGCATGGATATCGAGATAATGCAATGTGCAAAGTAACCTCTACTGTGGAGAGCAGTTTCCGTTCCTCCATAGCAAATTCCCGTTATGGGAATACGACGCCTAGACGCGAAACCGCCTGACAGTAGCTTCTGCGTCACTCTAGAACCAGGCTTTCTCAATTAATTTTGCTGAAGTGCAACATGAGAATTTGTGTTGATTGAATGCCCAAGTGATCGCAGTGGGGGGGGGGGGAGTATAAGGGTAGGAGTGTCCCTTTCCCCCTTTTGAAAACTTTTGTGTTTCAGAAAGGGCTCAGATGCAAAATTTGGTGGATTGCTTTGCCCCATTTCCCAACCAAATTTTTCCACAAAAGTTTCGTAAATCTTCTTGGTAAACGAAACTTTCGAAAACATCTCGAAGTGGGGAATTTTGCTTCAGATTCAAGAAACTACCAACAAATAGCAATTTGCACTTACCTAGTGGCTGAAGTGGCACTTCGGAGATCTTTTATCTTGGAAAAATGAAAGCACTAATTGTACGCTATGCACTCTGTTTATTTATACTAGTGAAAACAAACTCGAGTGACTTGGTTAGGAATTTTAGTTTCCTGTGAGACCAATTTTTATTGGGCTTGTTCAAGTTGAATGGCAGCACTACCAATACACAATATACGGAATCTTGGAGACCTCGAATTGGATCGATTTCGTATTTTCGGGCAGAAATGATGACAAAAATTCGGTTAGAAGCAATAAATTAAGGGGAATTCGAGCACATGATTCTTGTTGTCAAAATTTTTTTCATCAAGCGATATCATTTACCCCCAAATCTGCCCGAATTTCGCAGTGAATGTTAACGAATTTTCAGTTCTCCAGGAATTTAGGGGGAATCTGCAATCTGTCCCCCGTCTCCTACGCCTATGTGGCTATCGAAGAGAGCAGACATAGCTCTTTAAACGGCCCAAGTAAGTGTTTGCAAGGACAAGATCTGGGAATGAGCCGTTACGTAATGTCCCGGTGACATTCGAGAAAAGGGGTACCTCCTTTCTTGGGAGTGATATATTTACAGACTGAATTAATATGAATCTTCCAAATAAAGGTGAGCATCGACATGAAGACTAGGAAACTGGAATCAAGCTGAAAGACAGCTGAGACGCATTCAGCACAATGCTTTAGTTATCGAGGGTAACTTGTGGATGAAAAACCCTACATGTGTCTGTCAGTGTTAACTGATATCATTTTGGTACAAACGTAATCTCTTTGTTGGGACCCTTAATGGTAGAAGCTGTTTTATCACTGTTGCAAAATGTGCTGCACTGTTAAAAATATCTGTTTTTTAAAGACTTTTTTAACATAAATTATCTGTATTTTCCTTATAGCAGAAATTTTCTGTATCTTTACAGACATTTTGTATTGCTACAATGAAAAAAATGTTGTTTAACATGTATTTTCTCTTTATTTGAGGACTATTTTTTCTTCTTTTTTTAACCAAGTTTTATTACCACTGTTAAAAGATATCTGCAAATTTACGGATATTTTTACAGTTTTTTGTATTTTTCTGATTACACAGAAATTTACAATCATTTAAGGTTTGGTTTTTCAAAAAACAAAAACAAACACAAACACAAACAAACAAAAAAGGAAGTTTTCACTCTTTAAAACACATCGTTCTGCAAAGTTTAACTTTTTAACAGAATTTTCGACAAGTTTATGCCCTTATTTGAAAATAATGTGAACTTAGATTTATTTTGAAAACATCTGTTCTAATTTATAAATATCAAATAACTGATATCTTGTCACACATTTAGAGAAAGAAAAAGAAACTATACGGTGCTAATTTCAAAGCAACTGATAAAGTATTAATGTCAAATCATCACTGCAGGTGCTTATGCACTTGATTGTAGCTAATTATAAACGTCTCACAAAGTTAGTGTAAAAAGCCTATAAATTTACAGCTTTATGACGTAAAGCACATAATATAAGCGGGCGGAGCTTATTTTGTGAGCATTTTTCTAAAAAAATGATTTCTGCTGCTTCACAAAATGTCTTTTTGGTTTTCTTTTCATAAGGAAGTAACAAACTTATTATTTGTATACCTTTTTTGAAAATGTTTTCAAACGATATATTTGTATTTTTTGTAGTATATATTTTGTAAGGAGCTATTACATTGTACAAGAAATGTTCACTTTCAGTTACAAAGTTCCTTAAAATGTAGAGTTTGTAACAATATGACAAAATAGCTTCTTTAGTGTGTTTTGATCGAGAACGCCTCCAAAAGATACATTAAGTTGAAATGCAAATATCTGATCTAGATTATTGCTGGTAGCATGGCCGGCGAAAGGGGAATGAGGGATATATCCTCCCATGAAATTCGATGGGGGATACTGTACATTATACCCCCCCCCCCCCCGTGAAATCTCCCAAGTAGATCCGGAAATCAGAACACCTTTCCTTTTTCTAGACTTTTTACAATAGACCTATTTACTTTTTAGGAAATACTTCTGACAGTTGTCCTAGTATCACGTTGCAAAGCCTGACAAGGGCCATTTCAAGTGATCTGGGGGTATTTTTGGCCAAAATTTTCTGCGCTCCGCACCAACTGATCGTGGCGCTCCGCTTAGATAGTACCACTGACCAGATCCGGAAATCAGAACACTTAACCTTTTCCTAGACTTTTTTTTACAATATGCCTATTTTTTATGAAAAATACATGTTGTCATAGTGTGACGTTGCAAAGCCTGGAAAGGGCCATTTCCGGTGATCTGGGAGGGGGGTTTTTTGACCAAAATTTTCTTTGTACGCTCCGTACCAACTGATGGTGGCGCTCCGCTGAGATAGTGTCACTGAAAATATATCCACCCCATTTTCAAAGACGAATCGCCACCCATGGCTGCTTAGCTCTATATGTCGTAATAATCAATAAAGGATTAAAAAGCAATGTTCATCAATAAAAATGGAAATCAAGGGTATAAAAAGTGGGCTATAAATTTACGTAAAATTAAAGTTATTAAAACAGGAAAATTATGTTATTCGATTTTACAGTAGATTTGGGAAAAACATTTAACATAGAAAACTTTAAAAATACGTACATTTTACGTACTTATTTCACAATTTACAGTTTAGATGTAGAAAAAAAACACAATTTGTTTGGAAAAAATTGCCGTAAATATTATGTTAATTTGCAGAAAAATTTTTAACAGTGTGGACACCAGCAAAGAAACAAAACTGAACCTTTTCAGAACGAAGAGACGGTCGTGGATGCGAACAATAAAGTCCTAAGGTAGATTTCTACGGCGGACCGCATTCAATATGATTACAAGAATTATACCCCTAACAATTAACTTCTCTTAATTAATACTCATTACGGGAATCCGTAATGAAATATATCAGAGAAGTTACCTTCTACAAGTTTTAAAAGCTACCAGCATTGCTAGTACTAGCTACTTGCAAAAGTAGAAGAATTTCCATTGAAAATGTACATATGGAATGAGCACATTGGTTGGGCTATTGTATATTCAGTGAGACTTGTTTGTGGTATTATTAACGATTTATAATACAATTTTCTTGATGATATTTTAATAATTATTTGTTGTATTGCACAATTGAGAGACATGATTTCCTGCAAAAATGCACCATTTCCAGCCACAATTTATTTTAATTAGACCTACATTAAGTGATAAACACAACTCTCCTTTGAAAAATTCGGAATGCTCCATTCAGATGAAAGGTATATCAACCTGGTTTCCCAATAAAATTTCCCAGCATTTTAAACATTTTTTTCAAATTACCTCAGGAAAATTCCAACTGTGTCAGTGAATGTTTTGCAAAATATTCATTGCGAATGTAAAATTTAGAAATAACTGTTATTAAAGGAATTGTGAGGTTGGCTTGATGCAAAAATGACCAGCTTAATATTTTTTCGGTGGTTCATTGTTGGGCCAATGTTGGGCCGCTTACCATTTACCAACCGAAACCAATGTGAGCATTTAGCAACCCATCACAGAAATCTAGTGTTCGGGTTGGGCCAACCAAAGGTTGTGGGCCGACTTTTACGTGTCCTTCAGATTCAGCACATCAGTTGGGGGATGAGTTTTAATTTAACTCTTTCAATTCACATACACTACTGCTCTTTTATACTTAACATATAAGATCACAGATAGTGCCACTTGATGAATTTTGAACGTCGGTTTAAATTTTGACAGGCATATACATACATTCTATTATACTGTTTTATTGCGGCATTAATGGTTACTGTCTATAGAAATTTTAAGTTTTAAGCTTGTGGTCCAACGCTGGTTCAATATATGATTCCCAACAGTTGGTCACTTAAAACTGGCCCAACGTTGGTTTATTACATAATGCCCTAAGGTTGGCTAAATATAGCTGGCTCAATGTTGGTTGAACACATATTGACCAACGGTTGGTTTCATGAAAGTTGTTCAATGTAGATTAAATGTAAAGCACCCATCAGTTGGCTACTTAAAGTTGGTTTAATGTTAGTTAAATGCATGATGCCCTACAGTTGGCCTATAAATGTTGGTCAAATATTGGCAATACATGTAATTTACAATTGTTGGCTGCATATGGTTGGCGAAATGTTGGCCCTGCCTTTAGTTGCCTACACAACATAACAGCAGCTGTTGCCAACGGTTGCCAACATTGGCCCAACAGAATGCCAATGCTTTGTGCTATCTGGGTTGACGGTTATATATTCGAGTGTATATATTTTTTTCCTCACAGTTGATTTATTCGTCTTTTAGTATATTTCTATACGGAATGTCTCTAGTCAGTTCTAGTGTTAGATTCGTCTCTTGCTGTACGTGAGCTGTTTTGAATTGTCAATTAACACATGATCCTTCATGTAGACTGTTATCGCTAGGCCCATACGACATTTTATGTGTAAATCACCATGACTGTGGTAAACATCAGTGTGAAGTGTGATTTTCCAAACACGTTAGAAGCAACATTGGGGACCATATTTACACTCTATACAGTCACATTAAACAAAGGCCTATAATTAGCAAGTTGCAACAATATATTTCCTTCAGTTGATGTGAATATTCGAGTATCCCATAACTTCGGCTTGGCATACTGTATTTTGATGAAATTGTGTTTCTGTTCTTTATACCGAAGAATAAGTCTCGTGTTGGTATGTTTACTAGCATTTAGTGGTATATTAGTTCCTTTTCGCCTTACTGTAATAAGCTACTAGTATAAATGGTCTAGTCTGGTAGATTTGTAGTATATTGTACCTATGTACCTTGCCCCTCTTCCTTCACAAATATTCTCTTAAGAGGGGCTCTAATTTTGTCCAAAAAGTACCAAAATCCGCTTGTTCTATTAAATGCCAGCAAAGATGCAGTTATCCCCGTTTTAATGGTAGGTCAAATGCCCATTACGAAGTCTAATCGCAGCTTTAGCTTTGTTTACTGCGGGTTGAAACCGGAAACTTTGTTCTGGATAATATATGCTTGTTCCTTTTTTATCAGATCCGAGCACTAGATTGAACCTGTGGTCTTTCGGAAGCGTAAACGGTCTGACAGATTAATATTTGTCAAGAATAATTTGTACATGTGCCTGATAAAAGCCGATAACTTTGATCCCAATCATACATTTAAGGGTGTAACACTCAACCGTTAATACATACTACGAGGATAAAGCAGCTTTGTGTTGATAGTAAAGCATACTCATTTATTTATCGAAATTTAGTAATTTCTTGATGTTGAACTTCGGTCAATTAGATATCTGAATCGTTGCACTTTTTTGAGAGCCCTACACCATTTGCCCTCCATCACATAAAGTGGCCCTTTGGCTCCTTGTCCTTCATCTTAAAAATATCATTCCAAGACAGTATCGATTACGTTAATATTAAAAAAGGCCACATTTAACTTCAGTATTATACTACTTATACACTTCATCTATGCTGCTGGTAAGCCCGTGGTTGCTTGGAAATTTAAATGTTGATTCTCAATCCTATTAAATATTGCACGCGGTAGGCTACCTTTTCTGACGTCCCTTAGCAAGAAGAACTACACTGAGCCTACTGAACTCAATTTGACTGTTGTTCCTAACTCCCAAGGATGGTTTGATGATCTCGAAATGTTTCTGCCCCACGTCTCTGTTTACAATGTTATGTTTCCAAAGGACTTCATGAATGACGCTTAAAAATTTCCCTGCCGTCGTTTACTACGATTTAAGCATTTTACATTAGCTTGTTTTTAATTTTGTATAGATGCTTCGATAAGTTTTAGTGACGGTGCAGGCTTTTGGCGTTTTCATGGTGAAATTAGCTGATCAAAACACCGTAATATTGAAAAATGGATTTCCTCACGTTTAATAATAATAATAATAACAACAACAACAACAACAACAACAACAACAACAGCAACAGCAACAGCAACAGCAACAACAACAACAACAACAACAAGAACAACAACAACAACAACAACAACAACAACAACAACAACAACAACAACAACAACAACAACAACAACAACAAATAATGACGATGACGATGACGATGACGACGGTCGTCGACATCAAAATAATAGTTAATAATTAAACACAAGATATTTTTAAAGAAGAAAAAGATGTACATTTTCACGGTAACGAAATATAAAAATTATACTCACTCCATTCATCATCTGTAATGAATAGAAGAGTAGTTGGATATAAGTAAAAAATCACAAGGTGGATATATTCTGAACTGATGTTTTAAATGTGTGTACAAAGTCATTGCTTTGAATTCGGACATTTTAATATTAAAGTTCTCATCAGATGTGCCGCTACAGGACAAATTGGGACTTAAACTTCTTCCTTTCTTTCGGCTTTGAGGACCATTTTATATCTAAATTTAACACATTTCTTAAGGGTTAACGTGAAAAACACTGAATATAAAATACTATCAACATACTCTAGCAGCCACTGGAATAAACCTTGCTATGTCGTCTAAAGTTTTGTTTTTCAAATTTCTAGATTGATATCACTTGTCACGATCGTCGAGATGAGAACAATTGCTGTTTGCACTCTGACATTGTTTAGCATTTTTTGTAATTAGCATGAGCGAAATTCCGGCCAACATTAGGCAGCAGAATGACAATTCCGTTCCCCACTGTAGTTTTCAAAGCTTTAAAAATAGTTTTTGGAGTTTTTTAGCTCGCTGGACCCAATTTTTGGAGTCTAAACTCTAAAATGTATGGGACATTCCCTTGATATCGCGTTTTAAGAAAAACGCCGTAACTGGAGCACCAAGAGGTGCAGAAGCCCATACCAGATAAATATTGGAGAAGTCTGTCTGCACAGTCTCTCCACAAATTAACAAAATGAATGGTGGCATAGAATACACACATGCTAAATACTTTTGTCTGAATTCTTTACATAAACATTTCATGCTCTAGCACAGACTTCCAGCACAAGGCTTTAGTAGAGACAGCAGTGAAATACCAAATATTATTTCCTTTAACTTAATCAAAACAAACTCACATTTAAACTAACGAACTAAAAAGTTGATCTCTCATTCACAGATAGTGTTAAAAAAGTGCCTTAGAAAGATTGTGCAAACTTGGCAAAAAATAGGTGGGCCAGGAAAAAGCCAGTAAAATGGTCCAAAGGTTATTTTTTAATTAAAAATTGGGGATATAATTTTTAGCCTTCACATGACAATCATACTTCTAAGCAACTTTGCTGATATTTCGTTAAATTGTCTAGGAGAAGAGACCGTTTATAAAAATAAATACAAAATAAGGGCACGAAATGACCCTTAGACGACCTTTTACCTTAAATTCCCCCCTGAAGGTTTTCTCACCCCAAGATGACTGTGACCATCTTTCAGATAACTTCATCAAACACCGCCGAGACATTAACCTACATGTTATTTAACACAATTTTGGACAGATGGAGGGATAGATGGATGTACGGACTAACGGACCAACGAACGAACGGAACCCTGGAAAGACGCCCCTCTATGATATAAGCTGTACCAGCTTCTCTGGTATGAGCTTAAATGGTGTGGGTTGGTAGCTTTTAAATACTGCTTAGAGAGAACATGTTCTGGTAGTTGCTAGGACGGTAAATTTAACTTTTATATCAAACCTTTGAAAAATGTTGAAGAACGCTCAAAAGAGGGCTGTCTCAGAAAACAGTTACAAGCTGACGGCTTATGAGCACTGGTTAGACAATATATGTAAATATATATATATATATATATAAGAAAAAGTAGACAAATGATACTCATGCTATGTTTTAAGTTATTATTGCCAACGTTTCGGGTATTCAACCCTTTTA
>WURT03659812.1:0-37966 GCA_009936505.3 Holothuria glaberrima
CTCTATAGATATAATCAGAAGTATTTCTTACGAAAATTATCATCTCTTATTTGACACATTAAGTTCTAAAAAGCTACTATCACATGTTCAGGCAATGAACTCTATCTAGAATTGTTCTCAGAGATTAGGCATAACAGTAGTCATACACTCCAAAAAACAAAAGGTGAAATTCACGCTAAAAGAGTGAATTAAGGGACCGCTCCTAAGAAGGAGTGAATTTCACCCGGAGTTGAGTGAAAATTCACTCCAAATAGAGCGACACTTCAAATTGGTCCCTTAATTCACTCTTTTAGAGTGAATTTTACGCCTTTGTTTTTTAGAGTGTAACTTAATTAAGGACAATATGGTTCAGCTGATTAGCATTCGTGAGTGTGAAGAGTGAACAAGAAGAGAACAAGAACGTAACCTTGAATGGCCTCGTATTTGACTTAATAATTGCCGAAATGTTACCAGATGAGGTGATCTTGACATTTTGAAAACGATTGGTCAGATTCTCAAGTATTCATTCTAATACATTATGCGGGGCATCCTGACTGCCATAAAGTTTCTTAAAGAAGCAAATGGGGTTGTTTGTATTGAATTAAACGCTGATGAAAAGGGAAAAATATAGCCCTCTCACTACTGCTTTTCTTCTTTCCTAAAGTTGTCAATACACTAAAACGTCATTGCAGCTTCTGTTTCTCTGGTACCCAAATTGAAGGAATGTAAAGTACCGGTAACATATACTGCCATAAAATAAGAAGACGTTCAAACTCTTCCATTGGAATAGAGTCACTGGTCTTAAGTTCCGCGAATTGATTGCTTTTTAGGGCACAGGCACTATGCATGAGGGCTTCCAGAGGTCAGAAATGTGTTCAACGATTGATTGTAAATATATGCATGACGCAAAATTTGCCTTTCCTCAAATCAGTCATAGCTACCGCAGTTTTTAGGGGAAAACTGCTGTTCCCAATTAAAGGACCCGACCACTTCAATTAGTTGCTCCAATGAGCAGCAGCTTTGTTAAAACTTTGCTGACCATTCTGATACAACAGTAGCCCAGCACTGAGGGGTTCCATTACAACTAACAACACATCCTACCCTGAAATTAGTACTGATAAAAAGGGATCATATTACTCATGGCCATTGAAAGTTAGACCACCTTTCAGCTTAATCTGAGGTAAACTGCCATTAAATGTCAACCTTCATGGCTATTGACCAATGCTTGAATGAACACGTAATTTGTATTGATAACAGCTCTTGACAAGTTCTGGCATAGGAAGATTTTGCGAAATGGTAAAATGTTTTGAGCATGATTTCAGGAGTCTAGCCAAGATGTTATCAAGGATAGCAGCTTTTGATGCTACCAGTAACTCTATACAAACACCAACCTCGGTAACTGCTGTTAGTATATTTCCAGTAGGCATGCTCTAGTCATTTTTCAAGAGTTTTCGAAGTTCGGCCAATTCTTAAAGGTCGTGTGATATGAAAATAAGAAAGCTGGATATTTGATGTAAAAGGCATTAAATATCCAGAAAATAGCCGCAATTCCCATTTAAATACATCAAATATTGACCCATTTTACAGGGTTATTCCTATTCCGCACTTGCATCATGAATAAACATAAGGTAAAAATGCAAATATGTGACATTACAAGATGGACATATTATATATGACTCATGTGATCCTTTGTTTTTTCAACCTTAAACTACAGAATTGTACACAGAAATCAACATCCACCAAATCAGGGAGTTGTTATTTGGAAGGAGATACATCGCTTTGAAGCGAGGTATGACACCGCCATGGTCACATAGCAATTAGTCTCTTGTATCTTTCTTAGCATTTCTATAAGGCTTACACTGGATGAGGTAGTTCATACAATAGAGATTTGTCGTCTGCTACATCTACTGTTACACTGGGGGTTTTTCGCTACTGTCACAGCACTACCAGACCCTAGGAAATTAAAAATTATTGCATGTTTGGACGCTCTTTGACGCGGATGAGAGTATACCAATCAGGTCTTATGTATAAATATGAACGTGATCCTATACCTGGTGTTTCCGGACACTTCCGGAAACTTTCGAGATTGTTGTGACAAAATTAGACTTCTCCCTCTTCAGCTCATTTGCATGTGGCTTGGTCTTTAGGAAGGTGCAAACCTCATTAGCTTATTTCAATTAAACAGTCGTTTCTTGTTTTGAATCACCTGCTCCTAAATTGGTGGCTGTTTCAACCTATGCATCACAGTATTGCTCTGAGAAGGTCAATTGTGACAGGATAACTAGACCTGAATGATGTTGCTAGCGTATTGATATCACATTGAAGCCAACGAATAAAAGGAAAATTCCACTTTTAGCAGAATGCATAGCTTATCATTGATAATCTCCTCAGGATGAAGTGGGTCTTAGGGTATTAGCATAAATTAAAACTTCCGTTCAACCTCCTCCCAAATAACAACTCCCTGACCAAATCATGAAGCTCAGGATTAGCATCAATAAATACACTCCAGAAATACAGAATATAAGATAAGTGCAAAATGCATTGCAAATCGATTAAAAGCTGTCTAGCCTTCTGTTATGGACTGGTTTTATGAAGGGGAGATTTACAGGGGAAAACATTAGATTCACGTTAGATCTTATTCAGTACTGTCAAGATAGAACAAAAACTCGACTATTTTTCTTGCTGATTTCGAGAAGGCATTTGACAAGTTAGAATGGGCCTTCGTTTACAAAATGTTACAGGAATTCAAATTTGGGGGAAGTTTTGTAAACTGGATAAGGACATTTATTCGTAATGGTAATTCTTGTGTTTGAAACAATGGTTACTCTTCTGAGAATTTTTTGAACAGAGTCGTAAGGCAGGCTGTCCAGGTAGCCCATATCTTTTCATGATGTGTATGGAAGTGTTTGCCCCCAAAATTAGAAAATAACTTAATTGAAGGTGTTACAGTTTGAAATCGTGAAATCAAATTATTGCAATATGCTGCTGACACAACTATTTTTCTGGATGGTACTGAGGGCTCTTTTAATTAAGTTATTCATGTTTTAGGAAGACTCCGTCTTGCTTCAGGCCTGAAGGTTAACTACGACAAGTGCAAGTTATTTTGTAAAGGAGCTTAATAACACTATTTTCAATTTCATTTGGGCAGGTAACCCAGAAAAAATCAGGCGGAATACTGGTCCTTATCATTTAGGGGGTTTAAATATCATTCACCTCGATAGCTTCATTACGGGTCTAACATGTACATGGGTTCGCAAATACAGTGATAACACATAGGGCTACTGGAAGCTGTTTTTTACTTCTGCCTTCACAGATATGGCGAAACCCTCTTATTTAAATGGAATTGTAATCCACGTGACGTCACTTATTTTAGAAATAGTTTTATTACCAATGTCTGTAATGCTTGGTTGACATAAACAATTTCACATCTTGAAGTTATGGGAATGGAATTATATGGAATAATTCATCTATTAAAGTAACCAGTGAATTCGTATTCTATCAGTCAATGTTTAATAAAGGGATTATGCATGTCAAAGACATTGTACAAGAAAATGGAAAAGTTTTAAACTATAATAACTTTTTACAAAAATTTAATATAACTCATTGTCATTTTTCTCGTTATTGGGGTTTAGTTTCTGCTATTCCTAGGGACTGGAAGATCTACCACCAACTTGATAACATTAGCACGAGTAAAGGTGAAAGTCTTTTTAATGACCTAAACCAAATAATAAGAATCTCCAAATTTGTTTATTCAAACTTGGTGGGAAATTTTTCTGTTTCTCCAAAGGCTTTATACAAATGGAGTGGCAACTTTAGATTTTGTAATGTTACTTGGAAAAGCATTTTCTTGAGCCCGTGGCATTCTTTAAGACAGGTAAAATTACAGTATTTTCAGTACAGATTTCTTCACCGAATTTTAGGCACAAATCACCTCCTGTTTTGATGAATATTCGTGACAACCAACTCTGTTCGTTCTGTAATGTCTGTGACGAAGCCGTTGAACACCTATTTTGGGGATGCCAAGTAACCTCGTCTTTCTGGCTGGATGTAGAAAATGCTTTTTAAAACGACAGTTTTTCTTCTCAAAAGAAGATATTTATTTTGGTTAGCAATTGAGAAGGCACTCATATAATTTTTGATCTTTAATGTTAAGTACTATATTTACCAGCAGAAGCAAACCAATGGTCTGACTAAAACTAAAGATTTCTCCTTCAAATTTAAATTTTCTATAGAAGTGGAAAAAAGTATTCCAAGAAGCAAACGTGATGAAACTGAACGTTATTTTTCATACGAGGAATTAACAGGAACTATCGTCGTTTGCGAAATGTTGTTTAAAGTTGGCAACAGGCATTTTATTGATAGGTTTGTTGTACCCAATGGAAAATTAAGTTGATTCCGATATATTGCTTTCTAATTCTTTGTTTGTATAGAGCCTTTGTTAATATTGTCTACAAATCTTGATAAACTTCTAGTGAAATAAATGAGATGGGAAAAAATAATTAAAAAACAGATACTCTCCATGTAATCTGTGCTTTCCAGAGATCCTTGTTATTCACCTACAACAACATCTGTTCATTGATTAACTTCAATAACCTTTGCTTTGATCTATTTTTTTCTCTGTATGTAGGAGATATTACCACTGATTACACATCCCAAGACGTGGTAAAAATGTTGATTATCAAGCATCTTTCACATTTGAATAGAATAAATCCTCAATAGCAGACTCTCTGGTTAAGCAGGTCAGATGCTGATAATAGTAAAAACTAATTCTTTTGAAGGTGGCATGGTTAAAATATCAGTCAATGATTCAAATCACAACACTGAGGGCAGAGCTTTCTATATCATCTTAAAGAACACACAGTTCATGAGACTCCGTCCCGTTTGCATCGGACCCGATCCTTTCTCATTGAAATCCGATCCGTTTTTAGACATATTAGCCAATTTAGTTGTTGCTTTTCCATGTCTAAGTATGGAAGTACTACCTCCGAGGTAGTATTTCCATGGTCGATTAACTTCAAAAACAGATTGCAAGACAAGAAAAAGTCATTTTTCAACAATGTGAGAAGATGATATAACCCCTGCTTGTTTCAAGCTCGCTAAGGTCAACGATTTATTAACTGTGGTTGAACCTAACGCCAGAACTGAAGACAAATGTTTCCGGCATGCTTAGATGTAGTTTCTCTTTCGTATATCAAATTTAATGTTTAGCCTACATACTTCCTTTAAGTAGAAAGAGAGACACTGCATTAAATACTCAACTTGTGGAATGTGATTCTAACTATCAAAAATTGTAAAGAAGTTTCTTGAGAAACAATCCTTATAATTTCTTCAAAAATTCCATAGAAATTTTATAAAATGTTTGTAGAAACCTATAGATTTTGAAACAAAGTCTGTTCATATTTCCGTAGAGTTTTGTTCTAATGGCGACACATACTTGCATGTAGCTCTTGATTTTAACAGCTTTGTAGCTGTTTATCTTTTATTTTTCATCATGGGTTGCAATTGAATCTCCGTGGACTATTGATGGTACCACTTGTACTAGAAGTATCTTGTCACGTTTTGGACGTAACTGTTTCACCCTGTCCAGTAATTCGTGTTTTAACACTGCCGAGGAGTTAAACAGTATAGCCGCTCAACGGACGCAGATAAAAAAAGTAGGTGAGGTTAGGCATAGTAAGCCTAAATCTTAATAGTAATCTACCCATGGGAATGCCTATAAGGAAGCTAGGCAAGAATGAGGGAGTGAAGAAGAGTCTGCGTACTTGCAAGTCGTATCTACCCCGGTATTATGGGTATAACGTTCGTTCCATTAAATTATAAAACCGACGAACTAGTGGGTAGCACCCGCATGCTGAGCTGAAGCCATTTAAAAAGGTGATTTTCAAACATCGCTTTTCTATTGTTTTAATGGGGTGTATCTTATTTACAACCCATGGCTTGATTTCCCAAACCAATCTCCTCTTGTAATTAGATGACAGTTCTGTCCATAGAGCGTCAGGAACAATTAGAACAAGCTCAATTGAGGATGTTCTTCTTATTTTGCTCTAAATTGTTGTAACAGTTCCTTGGTTGCAATCCAGTGTGCAAAAATACCTGTATCAAGTGTTAAGTTTTTGTCCTCATTGAGGTAACTGAAGTAAGGAAGTAAGATGTTACTGATAAAACAGGTTTTAACGCAAACGATTCATCATGCGCCATTTTGATGCATATCGAAACATCTCTACTACTTCCTTTACTGAGAATTGGGTAAAAGATACAGACATTGATGAGCATGTGGCCATTGATGCATTTCAATTGTTTTAAAGGCACTTATTGAGTCGGTTTACTAAAGATATGAATAACTTTCACACCTGTTGAGATTTACTCATATCTTGTTGGTAAATGGTCAAACTAATAGATTCTACACATCTGACACGCAACTGAAATGACAATGATAGTGTAACTAGAGAATTGAAATCATATATCACAAGGTAATGACCAGACACTTCTTGCCATTAGGTATTAATCAAATGCAAACCCTTGTCCACAAGAACTACAATTTCTCCCATTTTCCGTAACTATGGAAAGTGATACATGAGTAGTGAGGTTAATTAGAAACATCGTCATGGAATGATTTCATTCAAATTCGTCACAAAATAATCGATATTAACTTAGGGAGCCTCTTTAAGCGAGAGGATAGAATACTATAAAATGCTAAGGAGACTTGCAGAGGTGGACCCACCCAAACAAGGCATTTTTGAAATGACAGTGTTTTCTCAATCCTGAAATCTGAACTGTTAGCAAAAGCCCACATTATCTTCCGAGGAAGTTTACCACACTTTTGCACAGATTACATTCCTGACATATCTGAAAATTTTTCGGGCACCTACTGAAAGAAAAATAAATTGCAGTAATGTAGCTAAAGCAAGTTAATAGTTTGAAAAACTTCCTTGATAATTAAAATAAAGTTCTGATTCGAATTGCACCAGTACCTGTATATTCGGTAATTCACCAGTGTGTTTTTTCAATGGTTCAACTTACATTATTATTATCAGTGGCGTACTTGGAGCATGACCATTGGGCCATCCGTCCCCCTCACTGATGCCGATTGTTTTAAGTACCTAAAACACCTAAATTTTGTAACCCAAATTTTACTTTAAATGCATATGTGGCACCAGATTGCATGTAAGGACACCTAATTTTTCAAAAATTTCCAAAGGGGAGGGGACACTCCCTTCCCTTAGTCCCCTTTCCCAGGCCAGAAATCACACAAAAAACTGCATGGCCCCCTGTGAGATAAATTCTGGCAACGTCACTGATAATAATCATTATTGTAAGGATTTCCCCCAAATTTATAACCAAAACGGAAGGGAAATATAACACGGCAAGTGATTGAAACGAAACTGGCATGCCATCACTGCAATGTAAAACCCGATACATGTGTATATAATATGTCAATTTAAATGTTGAACGCGCGCTGGGCGCGGGAAACAATTTAGTTTCATTTTTCGGCAAAACGTTATAGCCCCCAAATCAAATTTGGCTCCTGCGCCCGTGATTATAACTTATGAAAAGTACAAGCCTGGCAGCGAAAAGTTGGGGGACGGGGCATTTTGTGTTGCGTCCCCCTCGGATCAAAAAGTGGAGGGGACATGTCCCACCTGTCCCCCAGGATCAACGCCCATGGGTATAAACTTGTGCTTAATACTTCAAGTTCACTTAGACCATGGAAGTACCACATCGGAGGTAGTACTTCCATACTTAGACATAGAAACGCAACAACTAATTGGCTAATATCTCTAAAAACGGATCGGATTTCAATGAGAAAGGATCGGGTCCGATGCATATTTCACCTGAATGCTTTGATTGGGGTTCCCCTCTAACATAATAGAATTTGTTTTAAAGAATAATGGGCAGGGGCGTAAATACGGGGGTGTGGGGCTGTGACACCCCTAGTGAAAGTCAAGAGTCGGTCTCTGAGCGACAAAATGTCGGTCTAAAATCCAGTTCAGCATGCTTTTTTTAACAGTAGACAGACATGAACAACATCTGAAGTGCGAAAAAGCAAAAAAAAAAGGTCTTTGAAATTCGGATCGTACAACTATGTCAATCATCGGAGTCGGTCAACAAGAAATGTTGTTGGTCCCAAAATAGTTCACCCGACCCCGAGAATTCATGTATATACGCCCCTGATAATGGGCCTTCAAATTTTCTTATGTGCTTTAATATCCAGCTACAGGCGAAAAATTGTAAATTCACCTACGTTCCAGCGACGCACAATGTCACAGGAACTTTGGGATCAGTAGCTGTTGCATACTTTTACGTGCAAACATGAAGTAGGATATGCATCGTTGAAAATAATGTACAAAATTTACAAGGCCGTTAGTGATTAACAAATACCTGGGCCAAGTGTTCATTAGCAATATGATTCTTAACTAAATGCAGTCACCCCAATCAGAGTTAGTATACCCCGTCATTTTTGTCCATGGATGGCCAATTTTGTTATTATTATTTTTTTTAATTTATTTTTTGCTTAATAATACCATGGTTGAAATGAAATTAGCTTGATTGGTAGAACACTCACTTCCGTGGTAAAGCCTTCTCTACCAGATGAGACCTCTAAAAAGACGCAGTTCGAGAGGAATAGCAATAAAATTGACCACAATCGTGAAGTATTTCGAATTACATTACTATAATGTGCTAGTGTGATGGACTCTCCTGCATGCATTTTAGCGCAGCGATTTCGTTTGTGTATGAATCAGCGGAGTTGAAGCAACAAGAGTTTTCGTTTGTTTATAGAAAGGGTGTAAACCTGTTTCCTATCAAGGGCAATGCTGATGTTGACAAAATCACTTACTGTTGGAAGTCAGCTCCTGTTGCACGCTGCAATACGCTCAATGTGTAATGGGCCCTTCTTGTAGTAGTATTACGTAGGGTATGACGCATTAAGTATGCAAAATATTCGCCAAATGGAAAGCAGGTTTAATTGCACATAAATTTTCAAAAATGTATGTTACAAAGCTAGTAAAATGTATCCAAATGATCCAACTGACATCTTCACAGGACATTCCTGAGCTGAGATATAAAATTTTGAAGCTTAGGCCTATTTACCCAATTTAAAATTGTGTAGACGGTGCAATGACTTGTGACGTCATTCTTGTCCTACTCATATTACAATATTTGTATTTCTTTGTTGTTTTTCAAAGCCAGTGCACATTGTACCAATATGTGCCCATAGTGTTATCATCATAGGATGACTTGGATGTGTAAGCCCTCTCCATACATCATGCTTTGCAAGAAAACGGCGAATGTTCCAAGGTCATCATTATAAACATCTTACTTTGAACAGGAAATAAAAGCAGGTAATATGAGTTAATATGAGTACAAAATGACATCAGAATCTAATGCGCAGACTATTGCAAATTAAGTAAAACATTTTCAATATTATTTATCTCAGCGACGAAGCGAGCTATAAAAATGGAAGTTGGATGAATGAAATTCATTTACAACCCCTAAAATATAGTTCTAGACAACTTTATATAGTTAAATTTATAGTTCTAGGTCAACTTTAATTACAAGTAACTGTATCACAACTTTAAAAAAATTGTATTTGAACTGTCTCGCCAGACCGATAAAATGGTCTCGCGTTCCCCACCCCTGATTTAGAGCCAGTGGCTAAGATGAAGGGTAAGAGCCAGTGGCTACAATGGCGTCGCATTAGAATGAACGACGTCACGTTGCTATGAGTTTCACTTAATAAGATAAGAAAATAAACGTTTCCATCGTTTGATAAAGGCCTAGATCACCGAATCAGGCTACAATAGTTATATCGGGTGACCATTTTTCGTGTTGAGTTTTTACCTGACCCGGAAGATAGTGTTACGTTTGGTTTTTCTACAAAAGACAGTTTTATGTTCGGGAACTTTGCAATGGAGTAGGTATCATTTAAATACATGTAAGAATGTAGATGTTGTCAAGGGGGGGGGATATTATTTGAGAAGTTGTTACACAGGGAATTTGTGAATAACAAAGGGTGCTCTGATGCAAGCCGCTAAAGGTTCAACATTTTGCAATTGTTGTTTAAAAGTTTGCTTGGACGGAGCTCTCTATAGGTAAGTGGTCTTTACCATCATGTAGTACTCCAAGAAAATCTAACAAAGAATCCTCCCAGATTGCCAAAAATGGCCCTACATCGTCCATGTTAGTTGCACAACCAACAAAAGTACGGTTCCATTTTACGAAATTTACACCATTACACACTGCATCATATTTTGGGAGAAACGCCTGCAATTTAGTTGCAAAGTATAGGTCACGTAGTGTGGTAGTTCAAGCATGTAAAGACGTTGCCTGCCCATCGGACGAGATATTGTTCCTGCATCCACCTTGACTGCACTAGCAAAACATGTATGCGTGTGAAGGGGGTACACATTTGACACCTGCTGCGAAGGTAAGTTTAGATATTAATACCAAGTTTGGATATTTATACCTAGATCAATAATGAGCATTCTGTTGGATGTCCCGAGTTCTTAGACTTCAGACAAACTACTTTTTGTCGCTTTGAAATTAATCGTTGTTTAAAGAATACCGATACCTCAAGACGCTGTTACACTTTAAGATTCTATTTCTTGTCGAAAACCATCCGGCGTTTTCCACTCAATCGCTCTTGGACTGTTAGAAACATACGTTGGGATGACGCTTTTAACTCTTACGGCACTCTTTACGATCAGTGACCATACCATGAAAGTGCCACCTCCGATGAAGCACTTCCATGCTAATGCAAATGTTTGCCAATCATTATGATTGCATTACGAAACCGTTTTCCGTTGAACATCACAAGTTGGGCGTCATTAACTTTTGACGTCACACTACCATTTCTTCTACGAATAACGCATTTAGGCCTAGTGCTTAATCGACGATGACTGATGAGAAGCTTAAGACTTGGGGCCTGGTGCGATTTTACTGATATAATTTTGGAAATTTACAGACTACGTCGGAAACGATGTCTTGTGAACACGGGTTTTTTGAGAGGCAAGCATACTTTGCAATAAATTGATCAAGAGTGGTGAGAACAAGTCCGACATGGCTTGTTGGTGACTTCCTTCCGGGGACATGTCTGTGTATGAATGCTGAACTGGTTGTTTTCATTACCACATACATTTCTTACACTGTACTTTTGCACAATACGTTTCCAATTATTTGGCATAACAACAGTTGTATAAATTTATTGTAACGTCGAACCACATGACAGATTCTTACCAAAGGCGTTGCACATATTCCCCTTCCGTCTGTTCCAATTTAAATGATCATTTACCATAGAGGAAAGGGGTTTTCTACTTCTCTAGTATCTAGTTATCTCCAGATGACCGTCCTCGCCGAGGTATCAGATTGGCTCATATGTCCCAGAAACACTATTTTCTCTAAGTAAACGACCGCATATACCAGGGGTTCTCAGGCTGAAGTTGGGTCAAGAGCCACTTTATTGCCTGAAATTTATTGCATAAGTCATAATATATTGAAGGCTTTGTTTTATTATCAATATTGCGGGCTCTTTAAATCCTCGGTTATTCATTTGAGAGCACACTCGGGGGAAGCCACGTGAGAGCTTATGCCATAGACCGACTTGGAATTGAAGCAGTAATTACAAGACAAAGCCTTAACCACTTGTCGGTTAGGCCGTCTCTTTTTTCTATCATAATATATCAAAATAAAATATATCAAAATTGATCAATTGAATATTTGTTGCAACTAGATAACAAAGACTTTTCGATGGTGTTATGTTGGTTTCATATTATAATGTAGAAAATCTAATGCGTTATATTTGCAACACAAGTGATACATTATTGGTATGTGAAATACTATGGATCCAAACCCGTATACAAGAGGACCAGGGGCGGCTCCCTTCTAGAATAACTTTCGACCATCAAGAAAATCAAGAATTACTATTGCCTTTATGGTTTATCTCCTGAAAATATTTCACACCCACCCCTCCCCCCGAAACTACCTCGCTCTCTGTCAGCACCCTGGCCGGCTACTGTCCTGCAGGATAGACCACGTGTTACGTCAGTCATAACCATATCGAGTTTTCAGTTGGGGTTAAAGTCGGCACAATTGCAATGAATTAACAAAAAGGAGATTTTTTAGTTTTGCTGACTTAAGTCCATTTTTTAACAAGCCGACATGGTGCCCAATTTACCGTGATGCATCCCATATTATGGAGACAATTAGTCCTTTCCAATAAAATCGATAAAGTAAAATTCATTCATATGAGTTTAACCAATAATTACACAAACTGTGCTATAACCAATATTTTATTTCTTCGAAGTTTTATTCATTTTACAAAAAAGGTTCAAGGGACCCAAGATATACACACACATCCTACAGGCTTAATCTCCATTGTAAATATAAGGTACTGACATTTTATAACACGTCTTCTTGTGCACAAATACCTTGACAACCGAAATCTTGATAAACCGGACTTCTCTATAGCTTACAATACGCATTGTATCTTCTTGATAACAATAGCAAGTAAAGTGACTTATCTTAATTACGTTAAGAGAACATTAATTCTCTGTGCAAATTTGCTATTTTTGTCCAGAATTTTACCCAACTTAATCCAGATATGAACAGGTTGTAAATTACCGTTTGTTGTTTGGTAATAGCCATAGCTTACCATAACCCATTAACTTGTTCGTCAAAATTTGTAACGGTTCAATACTAGCTTTTAAACACGAAATAAAAAACTTAAACCCTGATCTCTCCGTCAAATGTTGAAAATAGTTTCTTGGTAAATCTCAGAAATTTAAAAATAAGCCCCAACAAAACGAGGACAGCTCATATTTTGACCACAAAATGCTAATAGACTCATTCATTGTTTACCAACAAATACGTCACTGCGTGTGGGTCAACGAGTTTATAGGGCGCGCATACCCTGTCGTCACAATGCAAAGTAGATTCCAATTCGTCAACTTTCTGCGTGCAATCGCACAAGCGTTTACACGCGAAAGACCTAACATACACTCATGTGTTCTTGCGTATGCTCTATGCCAGCCAGTGCCAACCAGTGACGTAACCGTGAACAGCCTAATAATGAATGGGTACTTGCAATTCCTTTACAACCGTAGAAAAGATTTCTATTTTAGTCAATAACTTCCTTTGTTACAGCTACTTCCGATATTTTGAAATGCCAACAAGGCGATGGTTGTTGACCTTCTCCTCGAGGAGATAGAATACTTGGAAACCTTTAGATCTCTTCAGTTCTTGAGCATTTCCAATTCATTATGTGGAACAATTTTACTGCTTTCAAACTAAGCGTACCGTGCTGAAACATTCAGTGATGAACGGGAAAGTAATGTTTTGGGCATACGAATCACTGTCTTGATTTACGGGCTAACGTTCCCTTTAATATTCTTTACCGATTACTAGTGCCTGAATCTCTCCCGACATGATATGGCAATAAACACACGAGGCGGCCCGATGTAAACTCATTTCATGTGCTGGTTAAGTCAAGTAATTTACAATTATTAGTTTTCCCAGTCGAGGTACTGTTTATCCCTGTGTGAACATTTGCGACAGTATATTGTATGGAGTCAATCATAATTTCAACAAAGCTAAAGGAGTACTGATATGAGGAAAAAATGAAACCAACTATCTGAAATGAATAATTCGGAAAAAAAAATATATATACATACATACATGGATATGCTAGCTTTAAAAGTAGTGAGTAATCACTGTGATCCTCGGATGATTTGCATAATATCAACGTCTATCCCTTTTAAAAACCCAAAGGGAGAAGAGGAGAGGGTGTCTTAAAATGTGTCAACCCTCAAAATCGAAAGACAAGTTTGGTGTTGGCAGATGATATCTTTGACATTCTTGAGAAGCGTTCGGATTAAAAGGTCGTGTGACATACCACCAAAAAGAGCTGTCTCATTTGTTACTTAAAGAGGTAAGTCCTCCAATGTTAATATGTTGGAATTATTATCTTTTACCGTTCTCAAAATACACGCCTTCAGAGTTCGATAGTTTCTGACGAAACTCATTGCCTATGCAAAAATAATGATGCGAAGTGTTACACAGTGTTAAGATATCTTTTGTTAACCGTATGTCAATTATCTCTCTTAATTACTGATCAGACAGATTACAGTTTGTTGAGTGATATCAATGTGACTGGAGGAAAAAAACATAACTTTTTTAACAAATCCCTCAGGGGATAACAATGCTACCAGTGCCCTTGAAATTAAGGTGCATGAGGTAACATAAGCCATTTGTGCTGTGTCCATTTTCGATGTCACATATTTGCATTTAGCTTATATTTATTCAAGATACAAGTGTGAAATAGAAACTACCCTGTAAAACGGTCAATATATGGTAGATTGTAATGGGAATTGCTGCTATTTTCTGGATATTTAATGCTTTTTATATCTGATATCCAACTATGTTATTTTTATATCACACGGTCTTTAAGCGTTTGGAATTGATGTAGTATAAAGTTAACATTGTACAGGCATATACAAAGTTACCAAATATTTCATTCATGAGTGACAACCTTAACGAAATGTAAATTTGATGCTTTAATAACTGTAACCAGATGACATTACACATTTCCCACTATGCATTTAAAATTTAAAAAAAAGGAATATGAATCTATGAAATTACTTCGAATTACTCGGTACTACTGAAATACGGTGCTATTGTGATAAACGGAGTTGCTGCCAGGACATTTCCTACGGTAAAGCCAAACTGCTCGCTGAGGGAGGGACAGTAGCCCGAAACCCCAGCAGGAGAGTTGGAAAAGAGAAAGTTTTCGGTAAGAAGGGTTATTTATATACAATACCATGCAATCTATCCTTAGCCTAAGTTCTATAATGCACATATTTGATTTGATATGTGGTTTAAAAACATTGTAAAACGCCGATATACATGGCCAAATGGCCCTTTTTCTTCCACCCGCTGGACACATACCTTGTCAGCAGTTTTTATGTTTCGTACCACTACCGCTAAAATTTTAATGCAGCCATCGAAGTAAGAAAAAGAAACCCTCAAAAGAAACTAAAATGTTCAAAAGCGTTTTAAAATTATCGTCGTTTTTTTAACGGGACTTAAATAAAACTGTTTTCTGTATACAGTACTTCTTAGAAGTAATTGCCATATTATTTCAGCTATTGTTCCAATGTTCTGAATAAGATCATTTTATAGTACAGTTGCTACCAAACCGAAGAAGGATGAATCTGGTTCTGTTGTGATTTTGTGCATTTGGATGACACGAAACGTTGCAATGATCTCCTCCAAGACTTCAAAACATTGCGAAATTCTTTTTTGTACGCGTAGAGAATTGGGTTGAAAGCACTGTTGAAATGCGACAACAGTACTGCAAAATTAACCAGTCCCTGATTGACTTTTATTTTGTACACGAGACAAATGTCTATAATATATATTGGGGACCAAGAGGCGAAGAAAAATAGAAGTATGAACACAAATAAAATTGCTGTCTTTCTCTCTTGACGGTACCGACCGGTCTGAATGTGATTAACGGTTCCCGTTGCCAGGAGCTTCGTGTTGCTCTCCGCTTTTTTCTCATTTAAAAACTGCCCTTTTCTTTCTGTCCTTTCTCTCCCAATGGAATTACTGTCACATATTTTGGTCGAAAAAGTACTCTTCCCTCCAGGGCTCATATCTGAGAGCGTTTCTTGTTTACGCTCTCCAATCTGCGTGGTTGAGAATTGCGTCGTTTTTTCCGACCCCATCTTGTTGTCATTTATGTCATTGTCTACAACATACGACGTATTACCATATAGCGATGCCTTTGAGTGTAGAGCAGGGCAGCTACTAGTTGGATGAAGATGAGACGTTCCCTCTCCAATAACATTTACATCATCAGTCACCTTTACATTGCACATAAGATCCAGGGTATTCATTTCTTCCTCACTACTGTGAACATTAATTTGATCTGACAATGTTGGCGTTATTCCTGTGGCTACGGCAATATGTTCACTAAGATGAGTTTGTTTACGGTGTACGTACTTTGATATTTTGGTTGATTTCCTGGTCTCTTCATTCAGAAAGTTTTTGGTTGATCCCGTGGAAGGGGTCGCCAAGTTTACCTCGTTCGTCGAATCGTGCACTGAAGTAAGATGAAGACGAATGCCAACCTCTTGCATATGTGAAAGTCGTTTCAGCTGAAATAAAACATAGACAAAAGTCTTCTCAGGAAAGATGCAATTTTTATTATTATTCCATTCAGAAGCAGAAACATTTCCACTTACGTCACATTTCCGACGGCAATTAACAGTAAAGATGCACCATAGGGGTGGAGGATAAGCGTGCGGCAGATGTGCAGAGTAGATGCAATGTTCTATCAATCGAAGTCAGGCAGCGGGGACAATGGTAGACGTAAAACTCCCATGTGGGATCACTCTTACACGTGCATAGGTACAGCATGCAAAACGCATACAATTTAAGCTCTCCACATGTGCCTCCAACATGGTCGCGTAACACAACATGACGTGAAATGGGTTTGCAGTTTGAGAAGTCTATTGACAGGCTAAGTGACAGAAGTGAGGATAACATATACTGCTGACTGCGCTAACAATATAGTTGTATTTCTCACCCAATTATTTTAGTGTCTAAGTGGGGTGATTATGTTACCAGCCCAATAGCCTAAGACCACTGCAAACGCAATCAGGTCTGGATTGCATTTCTGTGGAAGTAGTCTTCGCAAATCAATTGTGTCTTTGAGGTTATTGCTTCACCTGGCACATTTTTGGGATCTTAGTTCCTCTGAAGGACATGGCATGTTTCTGGACTGATGTTTAGTGGTTCTTATGGAAGTAAGCTCACTAAAATATGGGGTGTTTTTTAAGTAATATATTTATTTCAAAGTCAAAATTATGCAGTTTGCTTTTGCTCATCACGCTAATTGATATCACATAACTGCCACGTCTTTCCATTTTGGCAACATTACTATCTGACTACTTTTGCTAGTGTAGAAAAAATTAATAAGGCTAGAGCGCAATACGTGAAAAATTTTAATGATAAGAATAACCATATTTGCAACAGACGAATTGTCACTGACTGTTTAAACAACAAAATTAAAGTAACTGATTTTCAAAGTATTGCGTGTTTGACAAGGCTATCGCTTATCATATTATTTCCATAATTTTTCTTCAACTGGAAGAAATTGTCTCCATTAGTTTCCAAGTTTGGGTAACTAAGACGGATTTGTTAATGAAAAAGCTTTCAATGCAATTCTTCTCATCACACGATAATACTTCATCATTGTAAGGTCAGTGAGCAGTTTATGACAAGCAAAGTATGCCCCATTTTCTCTTGCTGCTCTTTTATGAAAGCGAGTCTTAGACGTGAAACAAAAATCGGAAAACTATCGACAGCTCAGTTTGACACCATACGACTGTTAACGATTAAGGGGAGGTGTCATAAAAAGTAGGAGTCAAAGTGACATTTGGCAGTTCGACATGTAGCCCATTTCCCAACCATGCTAGATGGATTCCGCTTATAAAAGATATTTTTCAAACCTCACCTTTCTTTTGTTCTACTGAGATTTTATCATATTACAAATCCCAACGTCTAAAACTATTTTTTATCGCCACAAGAGGGTTATTTGCCACTCAGGTTACCAGCAATATCCCAATAATGCCTACTCATTTATTACAGTAAATGGTTACCTTAAAATACAAGTTGTGCAGAAAACCTGCTGCATGTCAGTGTGTAATTGCAAGATGCAGAGAGCAAGATTTTTTTAATGTAGTGTGAGCAGATGCAATTGTGTCTATAAATTTAGTGGTACTGTATGGAATTACTAGGGTCATAGTATCCTACCTTAACATTTTTTGTAACAAACATGGGAAATATTACATCCGGCCTTTTTACAAGATCAATTCGCAATTCCAAAAATTCTTAACCATTGCAATTTTGTTTACAGTAATCCTGCCATTACCTGCTTCCATTTAACATATTATTTTTGTGGTATTTAAGAGGCCCAGGCATAATGATACAAATCACAATTTCAGGGCCAACAGTTATATCTTTTCAATTACACATTTACTTTCAGTGGAAGGCGAAAAACGACTGGTGGTGATTTTAGTTATACTATATCCTTTCAACCATCATTTTGGTCTCTAGCATATGCTGACCTGCATAGTTGTTACCCTACTTTTTTGTCCATAAATCAATGCAGTACGTAAGAATATGACGTCAGTTATAAGTAAAGAAAGTACATCTGCGCGGCAAGACTCTCATAAACAAGCAGTATCTTTTCTATTCAGTCCGTTAGTCTCAAATTCTGTGAGATCGATCCTAATATCGTTTTATAACTTTCACATCCTTCCATCGTTGTTCAGGGACGTCTACTGTCACACACCCCACCCCAGTATAGCAGTAGGTTGCGCACGGCTAGGTGTTTCCTAATGCATAGCTTTGAAGCTTTGTTTCCAACGATAAAATTTTCGCTCATCTTGTATGTATTGCCTTGTCTTTTAAAAAAAAAACCGAGGTTGCGTTCAAGGTTCAGGGTCGTTACGCCAAACAAATGCCGAGCAGGCAAATACAATAGTTCTTTTTCTAGGTAATTTTAAGTGCCAAAGGATAAGGTTTGCACGGTAAAATGAAATAAAACATTAGTTTACATGTCTTTTAATGCTGTTTTGGGCTTGCTTTACGTGTGCAATATAACTTCTTACAAAGCAGCTCAAGTACAACAAATCTGGTACAACGTCATTGGGCATCCTTTTCATCTAAAAGTCTACTGCACCATAAAGTCGAACGGCCGTTAGCCTGATACCAGTAAACTGGCCACATGAAGGACGAAGGTTCGCAGGTGGGTAGATGAGCATAACCTCACATATTTTGCGTGCCGTATTCTAATTTGCCTCTTTCAAGTTTTAATTTGTAAAAGCTGGGATATCAAAACACAGAATATTTAGATACAACTTGCAAGCCTCGTAAGTATCATTGAAGGCAACCAGGTCTGCATTTTGGAAAAAATATCCTTAGCACCCTACGCACCAGCTTATGATAGCGCGCCCCCTAATATGTCACTGTATAGGAAAACACTCCACCCATATACACTCACTTTCCAAGTCTTATTCCAAAGTAAGAGACACTTCCAAATAGCCTTAGATTAAGGATATTATAAAAAAAAAATTGTATGTCTTTGGTCATGTGTGTAGTGCTCATCTAATGCAATTTAACGGTAATTAGCTAAATGTTTTATTCTAATGTCCAACAAGAATGTAAGTACCCCACACCAGCTCCTGTATTCCACTGATCACGTTGTGCCTTAACCTCACCATGGGCCATAACTGGGCCATCCACTAGACCCTGTGAGCTCCCCTTGTGAGTTTCGCGCACTTCCGGCAACGTGAAGCTATATCGGTGACTGTTCTGTGTTCCGGACACCCCTATGTTCCGACCACTCTTAGATATGGTATTGAATTATGTGTGAACGATTGTTGCTCAGATAACAGATGATGAAACAGTGATGCGGAGACAGTGACCCGGCTAATATTACCACATAAGCGGCATCAGAATAACCATAGCGGTGTGTCGGAACATAACAGTGTTGAAACATATCATGGATAACGTAGTGAACTTGTCGGAACGCAGGGGCTTCGGAACATAGGGCTGTAACCGATATATCAGACTTATACCAAGACTAGTAAAAAATCCTGTCTTAGTGTCCCTGAGGCCGGGGCAATTTTCACGATGAAAAACTTGTCCCGCCATGAAACATATGTGAGAATTCCTTCCGTATATCAAAATGAAGACAAAAGTTATATTACCTGGTTACGAATGGCTTGAAAGATTTTGTAGTACATGAAGCACTCGAGGCCGAACATTGGTAAGAAGAATCCCAGGTAGGCGAACATTAAAGCATTAAGATTAACAACAACAATGAAAATACATTCGTCCATAGGCCCATAGTTCCAAACTAAAGGAATAAGTAACGAATAAATGAGAGGAGTCAGCCATGCCAGCATTATATGGAACAATGCTCGTTGTTGGGACATTTTCGTAGTATACTCAAGAGGTCGGCAGACTGCATAGTACCGGTCGAATGAAAGTGCAAATAGGGTGAAACAAGAACAAACTTCAATCCATACAATGGCCGTAACAGCACTTATACATAAACCGTAGTTATTCTTCGGGTTACCGGTTAACGCGATGAGTATAAACGGGATGCCAAACGTACCCATCAACAGATCGCTCACGGATAGAGATGCTATGTACCAGTTTGGTATGGTTCGTAATTTTTCGTTGGTACAGAATGCAATCAACACAATCAAGTTACTGACTGTTGCTAAAAAGGCGATGCATATTTCTGCAACCCAGTAAGCACTAAAATGCAAAGTCTCTGAACCAGTTGTGTTTTCGGCATGCAACGCCATTTTGTAGTGTTCTCAACATTATTGTTCTCACGAAAGCCAGACGAATAAATCGATGTGTTTCCCACTTGAACGTAAACCAATTGTTAATGTTCACAATCACTTTCGATGGCTATAGCACGCTTCCTTGTTTTTGTCGTAAATAACAGTTACGTCGTGTATTTCACATCCAGGCCCCAAGAAAGGGAACTTTCGTTGAACTTGAAGCGACCGAAATAAAAGTGCAGAAAGCTCCACATGCAATACCGAGACAGGTATTTATGAAAGAAGAAAGATATTCTAAGAATATGAATGATAATTGTTAGTCGGTTCTTCCTCGGGCAACCACATAGAGCATTTTGTCAAAAACCGGTTCACGCGGGCTAATATCATGCAATATTGTTCGCACAAGTTTCGTTCGAGTAGTTTCTAAAGCCTCTGAAATAGCCGCACAAATAACCTACCTTCTACGTGCAGTTTCGCATTTCAAAGTAATAACTATGACGAAGTGCTTCCTCGAAGTCCTGTATATATGTATGTTATGATAATGGCCTTCACTTGGATTCCAGGCAATACTTTGCAAATCGTTCAAGTTCAAAAAGTCACATCGGAAAATAGACAGACGCCTCCAACATAGTAGGAATAAGTACGACTTTTTATCTACCACCTTAACATACTTCTGTCAATCGTCATCTCAACCTTTCTTCATAAAGGCAAAATGGTACTTGGTATTTAGGAAACACTGGTAATCAGGGAATTCCAAATAAAAACTCACTGACTTAATCATACTTTTGTCAAGAACGTCTGAGAACATAGAGTACCTCGTTAAAATGTTCAAAGGTCGAGGAGTAGTACGATGAAGCTCAATCCTTATAGTTAACAGGTCAATAGTCATAGCAATCACTATTTTTCTCTTTTATTTTTATTTTATTTTTTATTTTTTAGGGGGTGTCATATCTACACTAACAGATGGTCGTCTTGGGAAAAGGAGTTTTCACTTAGAGAATTTTTCTCATCTTGTGGAGTCTGAGAGGCTTAATGGTAAAATGTTTTTCATAGTTTTACCCCGAATTGGTATTTTGCTGGGGGAGGGGGGCTCAAGCTTCCTCATTCCCCTGAAGCTTCTATCCTGATCATGGAATTCCAAAAGATTTTATGTTCAAAGAATAAACCCCAGGTTTGAACCTTATCGCCGATCTTACTATATTTGTTATACTCTATAGATCTCTATTATTTCCTGTTTGTAGTATCAGAACTGAACAATATACGTTTCTCTTATAATGTCTGAATCAAGTCATGTGGGGCTCACTAGATTGACTAGAAACGTCAAAGCATCGCCGTCCATGGAAAGTGCTATTGCTACTTCCTCGGCATCGGAAACATTCAAATGGTAGATTTGTAATGATTAAGTATATCTTTTGTCACCAGAAAAGACACACCTACTCAATGTGCAGGGGTCAACTAATGGCTGCAAGTCAAAGTAGCTAAGCTACGAACTTCAATGGAGATAAGTCCGATAACTTGGGGTTAGGAAGACCTTCGGAAGGAGTGGGGTTGAGATCCAATGTCCGATATGTGAAACCAGCTAAAAGAAGTACATCAATTATTATACAGCGTATGGTGCTGAGAACAACTTTCAACATGCCTCCAAAATTGTGCCATTTATTTACGAATTTGGCTACGGTTGGATTTGTCTGGAATTTAGCGAAGACAGACTGAGTCTTTTTATATGTAGTAAAGTGGCTATGGTGAAAATATGGCAGCTGGTCATTACAAAAAAAAAAACAACGTGCAAACCAAAAATCACGTCTTAAAACTAAGGATGTTACTTAATTGTTTCATTTACTCGTTCACGGTTTTGTGGCTGCTCTAAATTTATAAATTGGGTAGATACGGTAGCTTACCTTGGATGGTTGGCAGCTGGATGAACCTTATTTTAGTTATTCCTTTTAGGGGGTCGAAGGGCCCTCCCCTTCCAGAAATTTTTGTTCACGTGTAAGGTGCATTAAGATGCAAAATGATGTCTTCCAGCTCAGGGCTGTAACGAGCGAAGGGTGTGGGAATGTCACACCCCCCATATTTGGTCGCCGTCGGCAAATTTTCGGTCTGTCGGCAAAAAGGGGAGAGGGGAAGGAAAAGAGGAGAGGAGGAAAAGAAGAGAGAAGAAGGGAAGGGGAAGGAAGTGAGTGGAAAGAAAGACGGAGAATGCAAAGAAAAAAGAGAAAGGAAAAAAAAGAAGAGAAAGAGAGAAAGAGAACGCGAGGGCAGTCTGTTATCGGCTATGTCGATTTTCGGCTAGTCATCTAATTGGCCCATTCAAGTTGAAGGCACGTCGGCAAATTCACCATGCACGTGACGGCCGTTGATACGGCCGTCGGTGCAGTTGGGCGAGTGACCGAGTCCGATGGCAACTTGGGCATAGTTTCGAGTGAAAATAGAGGTGCATTCAGCCTGAACTTAGTTAAATCTAAGTATCATTTTCTCAATCCGCTCAAGCAACGTTATTTATGATTACTTCATAACTTGCCCTACCCATCCTACGAAAAAATAAATTACGTGTGGCGGCAATTTTAGACGTCATTTTGAAGTTCCCCAGCCGACACCGGCGGCATCTTTTTTTTTTTTTTTTTTTTTTTTTTTTTTGGTAAATCTAGACACCTTTACCTATTCAAATCCGTTGAAACAGATTCTTTACAATTTTTTCGCAGATTGGGTTAAAAGTCGTCTAATTTTGGGTTACTAACTGCCTTTATCCACTCGGCGACAGCATCTGTATTTCGTTCGCCATTTGGGTTGCAAAAAGAAAACAATCGTTTGGGACAGAAATGGAATGGCCAATGGACTCATCTCGAGGCTCATTGTGAGGTTCATACACGTGGCAGACTCCCGGGAACTTTGAGGTGATTACCATTATTGTGGTCTTTATAACGTGGCATTTAAACTGACGTTTCCATTTTGATTTTTTTGTGCACTGATTAAAACATTAAAAAGTCATATTTTGACCATATTGCTATAATGACACCTGAATAACAGCCGGTCGGTTTGTTGATGCATGAAGATTGTTAAGGGGGGGGGGGGTTGAACAGGATGACTGATGCCAAGGTTTTCATTAGGCAATGAAACAACATTAGAGAAGCTGTCCCAGTTGACCAGTAACCCTGGGACATTTGCTTTCTATGGGTTTTCACAAAAGGAGCCAATTATGACCATTTTCGGACTTCTCAAAAAATAATTCATTTTGTTGGAAGCTTTTTTAACAGATCAATAAGACCAGATAATCGTAGTTCTACGTATAATGCAATGATTATCACTTCCATATTTAATTAAAGTTAAGCGGGGATAAGTAGAAACCTGAGGGTGGCCATTCTTGCTTGCCTCTGTGGTGCCACCACTGTTTTTACCGTATGAAGTATTGTATGGGTACGTTTTCGTGCTCAACGGGAGGATTTTTCTCATTTATTTACACCTTCTGTTGAGAATAAGATACAGATGTTGATAAAAAGCACAGCAAAATTAAAATGATGATGGAGTTCCCATACATATCTATCCCTTAAGCTAGTTCTTCATAGGTTGAGACACTTTCATGCTCAAATTTGTAAGGGCCTCAAGCCTTAGTTCCGTTAGTCGAATAATTGAGAACTTAACCCGCTGGCCCCGTAGCCTATAAATTGCTCTCTATCAGACCATTTCCCAAAAAGAAATGACAAAGGACTTAGGAAAGAGCTTTGGTATGCGTCGGTTTTGTCAGTGACCTTTTACTGTGGCTACAAACTACGCATACCAAACTCAACTCCAAATGTTTTTTTAACTGATATTTGACAAACTTGTTCTATGGGAAAATGGCGCTTAATGGCGATAATGTAAAAACGTCCCCTTTTATTGGCAATTTTTTTCATGTTCTTAAAGGTCACATGTTGTCTTCCTTCTCGCTTTAAGTTGAAAACGGTAGCTTATTTCCGTAGTCCATAAGGTCAAATATCATATTTTTTCTTCGTCAAATGCCGTATCTACCTTTCCTTGGTCATTTTTGTCTAGCAGTTTATCGCTTTCTTACGCTAATTTTCACGATATAAAAGGAGACGGTAGGTCTACCGAATGATATAATCTCCTATTCTTCGGTTGTTTCTAGTGCAGCTACTTAGTGCATCTTTTCAGTTTTTGTCGACTAGGCAAGTTGCAGCCATGAGTTGAACAGAACTTATTGAGTTAGTGGTATACTCATAGTAGTATACTCATCACCTTAACCTTACTATTTGCTTTGCCGAAACCAATGAGACAGCGATAGTTACTTCTATGAAAATTGATGTTAAGCAAGTGTTCTTGGAGAGCCCCAAATTCTCGGTTTTAGAGACCTATATCTGTAAGTCATCTAACTAGATTACAGGTCCTTTCCTTTAACGTTGTGAATTGTTCAGACTATTTCAAGGCAGTGCTTTAACATATTTTTAAGTACTACCTTCACATTCTGCGTTACGACTTCCTTTTGCATTCTTAGCTAATTTTTTCGTGCTTCTTATGAAATTATACCACCTCTAGCCATCCGTTATTGAGAATCCTGCATTCTGATTGGTTAAACGCTGACCTGTTATTCCACATCACACGGTCAGTAAACGTAAACACTGATAAAAATGAAGTTTTTCACACATTTTCGGTGGTAGAATAGGAATAAACCACATTGGTCGGACTACTGTTGTCTTATACACCGTCTCGACTCCAAATTTGGCAAAATAACGGACTCGGCTTCGCTTTGTCCGTTATTTTGCCACATTTGAAGTCTCGCCGATTTATTCACCAACAATAGTCCACCAAATGCGATTTATTCCTTCAATATCCTTTTCAAGAGCTTAACATATTTTCCATTTTCGATATTGTCTTTCGCTTCTTCATATCAAGGAGGATTCGTTATTTTTCTGGAAATACTTCACAAATACTGGCGTTTACCATTACTCGAAGCTCCTGTGATCCACATGGCTCACACTTAGGAAACTACAAAACTCCCTCAAGAAATTTGCCAACCCGAAAAAGGGACCCAAAGGTAATTCGTTGTTTGCGTATAATGAAGTAAGGTATTGGTGGGTATGTAAGTCGGAAGGAATGTTATCGACAGGAGTCTGCAAATTAGTAATTGCAAAGGTTCTAAACAGTAATCCCAAATTAGTGTTTAATATTGCAGTCATTTGGATTGATACCAATGAAATCTGATGTAGGCGAGGCATGCTTAATGGTGATGAGTTTTCTTTTGATAGAAGTAATTACGCTTCGTGAGATTTCAGTGTTTGTTTTTAGTGAGTGACGTAGCAAAATTTCTTTCACTTTCCACTTTTCTTAGCTTGGACAAACGAGGAAGGGAAAAGTTAAGATTACGTGATTGTGATGCAAGTTGCTGGTTATGAAAGCTTCTCAAAATGCGGAATACATATAATGAAGGCAGAATCATGTGTACATCAATATGAGCTGATGTTTGTAATTAATGTTCAATTAAACGGATTTATACGCCAATTATTTGGCTGATTTCAACCTTTAATACTTCATGTCATTTATTCTTTTCAATATACATAGTCTATGGAGAACAAGATGAACCGGTGTAATGTTGTACAACGACTATAATAATGACTGTCCAACTGAAGGACAAAGTAAATGGTTTAAAAAACCTTATAAGGTGCGATGAGTAGATTCACTCTATATCTAGGATGCTGGCACATAAATCGCCAAAGAGATGATATGCCCCGGCAAAATGAACAGATACAAACTTTCTTTGAGTCTACACGATAGGGAAACACATGGAAGCTGTTCATCCGTGCATATTACTCGTGAGGCGGGCTTGGCTTTTTTAATACCCACAAGTTGGTACCGTACTGTGTTTATAATTCAGCCTTTTTGTAAAATGGAACAAGAGTTACTATAAGCCTATCATCCATTCGGTAAAAGTCTTGGATTCGGGACAATTATATCTTTAATACGTCGACAATCTTACATATTAAAAACCATGTTTACATTTTTTTTTGATAAATTAAAAGGTTAGGAAAATAATCAAAATTCTAAACGAAGTGACCTTAGGACTGCATAAGTCTAACTCATGACACTGTATTGACTGTGCTAAACTGCTGTTTCAAACCCCACCATTGTATTGTCTAAGTGGGATATACTATGTTACCCTTAACCCTATCACCCAACTACATGGTTAAGTGGTTAGAGCATCCGACTTGCAGCCGGAAGGTCGGGGTTCGAATCCTGGCCGGGTCATACCATAAACTTTAAAAATGGAACCTACTGCCATTGTGTTTGGTGCTCAGCATAAGCAATGGAGTAGGGAAAACAAGCCAGTGAGCCACAACTGGAAAAAGGCCGTGGCTGGCCCGACTTAAACCAATTGATTTTACAACTGAGCCGTAAAACCCCATCCAACTAACTTATCAACCAACCTAAGGCTGTTGCAAATGTGAAGAACTCCAGAATGCATTTCTGTAGGCCTAGAAGATGTCCCAAATCACTTGTGTCTTCGAACTTACTGCTTTACCTGAACTGTAGAAGGTAGCAGCCGACCATTTTAAGGAGGTGAAGTTTTTTTGAACAAGCATTTTCTCGCTCCTCCTTTCATTCCACAACACTGAGGTAGTAATGCTACTCTGCTTTAAAGAATTGATAACCAATGATAAAAATTTAAAATAGATCTCATGCACATGACGTAACAGAACAGAAAGTAAGCCCTCCAACGGAGGCGATCTCGTATTGTTGTAACTTCCACCAACAAATGCAGATAGCTGATTTGTGACCAAGGAGGATACGCCCATCAGTGTACTACGCGCACATGTGACATGCCATGTGCTTTATTGTTTGCCGTGAAAATGACGTCACTTGAGGTCAATGCATAAGGTGTATTGTTGGAGAAAGTTCCGACACTTTTATTTTAACTTGTTTGGTATTAACATAATGAGACTAGCGGTATTCATAAGTCTGATATGAAAGATTAACATTTTACATTTTATATCGTATGAGAGAGTCAGACAAATAATGGTTAACTTAACGTGCGTAAAAATGCGTCCAAAACTGGCAAGCTTGGACAGTTAAATTCTTCCTATGTCAGGACTATGTTTTTTCTGCTAATTTAAACGTCGAGGACATAAGCCCTACATTTTTTTATTTTTAATTTTTAAAAGAGAGAGACAGTATAAATCTAATTACAGAATAACGCAGGTACTATTTTCTCAGTAAACACGTCCAAGCTGAAATTTGATAATTTTTTGTACAAGGCTTAGAATACCTTTAATTATCAGGTTACCCTAGTGTAACTGAGTACGCCAGTGAAGGTAGTTTGTTCCCAAATTTGTATCAACGGTTCTTCGTGTGGCATAGCTTAATCATGGAAGTACATGGCTTAATGTAGGTTAATTTAATCATAGACGACGTTCAGTCTGGACATGTTTATGTTTATAACTACCAACAATTTTTCTTGGCCTGTACTCTGTTTTATATATCTAAAGGCTGGTTAAGAAATATAACTATAACTAAGAATATGCTAAAAACTTTGATTAATCGGTATTCAGTATTCAACCATGAAATGAGTTAAGGTCTTTCTATATCAAAATGACCATGACTAAACTAGACATAGCGCATGCTAAAACTTGTGATATTTGGAGTTTCAGAACGCAGGGCATTTCAGTATCTACTCCAAAAAAGGGGATTCTTAATTTGAACTACCGTCAGACGTACTCCGATTAAAAGAGCCGGAACATCCATGGTTAGGGTCTGGTAAAAAAGTTATCAGCCAAATGTATGAAATACGATTTGCGATCACTCTCTCCGTGTCAGATGCCGCAAAGAATTATAAGCAGTCCGTACTTCATTATCCTAATACAATGAAGCAGGATGACTATAGTTTTGGCACAGAAGTCTATATTGTCATTGCATAACTTGTTTTGTCCCCCTCTTTTTGAAACTTTTTACCCGACGGAAGCTAAATACCAAAATTGATTAAAGCAACAGGCGCTTAGTTTGTTTTGTTGAAGATATCGAATATACTCCGTCTTTATGTGTACCATTATTATGCTTTCTCCACTAGGTACAATTTTCATCTCACTAAATGATTGACGGCGAGGAGTGGAGACACAGTATAAGTTACTACAGCTGAATAAAATGTTCATACTCGAATTAAACAAAGGAGCGGAGAGCAAATTCTGTGTCCCCATGCAATGCACAACAGCTAAATGTATTGTTTTGTAGTCGGCAGATTGTTTTTTGTATAAGTCTTCCTAAGGCTGTAGTTTCTAAACATCGAACTTGTGACAACTTGTTCACTGAGGACAACTCATGCTCATATTATGTTCACTTTCATTTTTTTTTATTTCACTTTTACTTACACGACAATAGCATATATACTTTAGTGTATAATTTCAAGATAGTTTAATCACGCTTTTCGTATAGGCCATCCCGAGGTTTTCATTTCTAAACAGCGAACTTGTGACAAGTTCACTGAGGACAACTCATTCTCATTCTATGTTTAATTTCGTTTTGTTGTAATTTTTATTTCACTTTTACTTACACGACAAAAGCTTATAAATATACTCCAGTGTATAATTTCAAGATAATTTAATCACGTCTCTGAAATCATCATGGAGTGTACATTGTTTACACCTTGTGCAGCAGCAGTCCACTTTCCTTTTCTGAGGATATTAGCCTTAATTGGTGAATCTACCTATAGTACGGTCAATTAAACAGATCGTTTCAATTTTAGGCTGCGACGAAATTGACACTTTCCACAGCTCGACGAAGCGAAGATATGATGAGCCATGAATATCCTATCTTGTTACACTCAAAGATACTATAACATAACAGGCAAACAGGCTGAGAACGTGAATGCAATATGAATGGCTAGTAGGATAGTGGATACACTTGGTAAACCTATGAGTAAAAGTGGTGGCTTGACCAATGGCAGATGTTCAAGAGTTTCAACCCAGCTTGTCCAATATATAAGCCATGTTAGATGTGTGCTGTTAGGTATTGAGGACTACGAAGCCCAAACACAATAATTATCATATGGTAAAGTTTTTTCATTAACCTGTTTAAACTGGTATATCGATTAGAACTGGTATTCATCGATTTTAGTTTCTAATTTCCCATTGTCCTCTTTAAGGTTTGATTCTCGGTTGAATCCCCTACGAGTGCTAGCGAAGATATGTAAACAATTACACTTGAAAAACTATGAGTATAAATTAGTCAAAACAAGGTGAATTTAACACATTTGCAGATTCACTTTGACTATCGTAACAGAACTTGTTATTTTGACCCTTTTTATTCGAGAATGCACCATTCGTAGAAATTCCACTTAGCCATCATGTTTTTGTGAAACTAGTGAAATGCTGTCCCATTAAGGGGTACGATCAAGCAAAGATCGATGTACAGTTTCAAATATAACAGACGTCCTATGGTATACATATGCTTAATAGTTAGCAAAATTGATCAGCCTAATGTTATCCCAAACTCTGATTAAAAACCAACGTCTACTAAGTTTATATTAAAGACATTCCTATTGCACGATAAGGTATCACACTCTTCATTTCCACCCGTTGCGTAAAATAGGTTTACTCATTCCATGATGCACCCGTGACTTTAAGACCTAACACAAAAGTTGAACGACCCAACATGAGAACTTTGAGTTTATTGGTTTGCTTCATTGTTTGTCAAAGAACATTGCCTAGGCTATTAAAAAACTGCCGCTGTGAAAGGAAATCTCTTTGTCTTCTCTTTGTCTTTGGCAGAACTGCTTTTCTTTTCATGTCACTGTTATCTTTAATGTATGGTTTACTTCAAAGGGGTATATACGAAAACAGGTCAACTTTAGGCTAGAGGAAGGAAAGGTGATCTTTAATTTCATTTCTTTATCGACAACAATACCATGAAGATATTTTCCATTCTTCTATCGATGGGTTAATTGCAAGTTGAGCTTGAACTTCCATTTCCTTTGGAAGCCCACAGCAGATCATGAACCTGTAATTATGAGACTCGCAGTAGTCCAATGCGGTGAGGTAAAATACCGATAAGAGATTCAACACATACAATAAATAACGAATTACTGACAGATCTGTTGATGGTTTGCCTTCATCACCAACCTAGCCAGACGACTGCTTATTAGAGATGCAAGGTGGAAAAATTTGTCCTACGTGCCACTGGCGGTGTTGTTTTCATCCAGTATTATGAACTACCACTTTACGAATGGCAGACTGTTAACCTCAAGCTATTTCTGCCGTATTATTATTCATCTGAGCAATTAAGCCTCCCCTTCTCGTTATTGTAATGCATCACTAACCGGTTTCAACAGCCCTGCAATATTCCATGATAAACTTTATTCTCAGAAAAGTTCCATCGTAAATGTACAAGTGATTTAAGAGTATAAGAAAACATTGTCATGATGGATTTTTAAAAGCTATCATTTTGAATTCTCGAAGGAGGAACAATCCGCTGGGTTAGATGTTGAATGTCTGCTAAAGTCGCGTCCAAAGATAAATATTGTGATATAATGATTATAACGTGGACTGCAGACAATAAATTTGTCAATACCAGCTTAATGCACATGGGGAGATGTTACTATAACTGTACGGTTATGGGCTTATGTTCCCTAAAATCAATAGTTACATGTACTATTGAAGAAGAGCATCTTTGGATGCCAATTCTGCCTATCTCAAGAATTACGAAAGAGAAAAGAGATGTTAAAATAATTGTAACATCATTCATCACTATTCGTAATCATGTTTTAGAAGTGTACCATTGTAGTTCTTATGAACAGCGAAGTGATAAATCAAGAGTTACTCCAGATGAAAAAGTAGCTTTGTGGTTAAAGGGAGACACCCTTCACCGTAAATATACATTTGCTTTGAGGAAACGGAATTCAGTGTTGCTGACTTCACTCCAGAATGGAAAACAATTAGAATATGCCCAACATGCAAAAAAGTGTTGAAATTATGCAATAGTGTCCTGAGCAGAGTGAAACAATTAAATTTTAGGGTTTTATATGCAAAAGGTGGTCCTTAGGATACTTTGGATAAGTGGCAGCAAGAAACAGTAGTTGGGGTATTGATTGTTCAATTGTTCCTGCTACCTACACTCAGTCTCTATGGCTCCCAGGCTAACACCGTCACGCTTTTGCGTCCAGTCCTTCTCGACGTGCATGTTATACGAAGTAGTTTAACTTAGCTCCTGTAAGTGATCCCTGTACAGATAGAGCCGGGAACGAATTTGGCGGTCAGAGTTTGGTCTAAATTTGGCTGTAAAATATTTGCAAGAATTGCGACCAAAATGTTTTATTTCTTTTTGCTTATGAGTAAATTTTGAATATTCCAAAACCACGTGACATGTTCTTCTTAACGCTGTTGTCGACTAAGCTCATTTTTTTAGGTCAGGTAATGTAAAAAACGTTCATCGTCACTTTATTTTGGGATTGCTAGTGCAACCTTTATTCTTTCTTTTAACTTGCTAAAGATAACCTGCAGGGAGGTGATATTAGATGTAGATCCATCTAAAATTCATTATTTGAACCTTACTCGTTACCGACAATTATCTCTTTGTGTGTTGTTCTTGATTATTCAAATGCACTTAAGAGGTGTTAGCATAAGTGGGGCACGTCGTCTGCCACACCTCGAAGAACACATTGGGAAATTTGCCCCTTGCTTTAACATTGTCAGTCGCTTAAGATACAAACTTGTCTAGTTCCCCGCAACTTGCTCAATATGGGTGTTTCTTTTAAATTATGCGAGTAAAAGCTTAAATTAGTCAAAAACAAAAGGCAAAGTTTAGTCTTTTACTCTTTTCGTTCATTTACATAGATCATGAACATTGCTTTATTGCCAGCATTATCAGGTTCCTTGGCAATAAACAGTCGTTTTGAATGTCAGAAGCGTGTTTCGTACTTGACTGCAGGCAACTGATTAGGCATTAAAGCATTATTGCTCCAAATCCCTTTTGTTGGGGTCGCTGAAGGTATGAATGAGGTTGCCTAGATATTAGACAAAGGAATTCAATGCTCTTTAGCTCAATAACCCCCACTTATTTATTTAATATTTAAGGATTTGGTTTCCACTCTGAGGTCAGTCTAATTGGATTAGCGTAAGTTAAAGATTTCGATAGATCTCCATCTAATATCACCTCCCTGCAATAACATATTTGGAACAAGGGAAACACATCATGATGCAATACTGTATAAAATGTGTGCAAACTAAGAGTGTTTCAACGTGATAATTGTTCCCTTGAATTTCTTGTGTAGAGGGGTGGTTGAAGTAGCGGGACCTATAGCACACTACTTGGTTAGTTCTCAAGAGGGGATGAGCACATCGGGTCCGATTCGCAGAGTAAGGGGAACCAGGTTCGGCAGGGCGTATTTAGAAGTATGTACTTTCAATTACTAACATTTAAGAAAAAGAGTGGTACAATGGTGTAAAGTACATGGTTTGAGATATTGCCTACATTTTTATAGCAGGTACTAGCAACCTTTATTGGTCTGTAGTTTTCACAGAAATAACCCATATCATCTTCTGTTATGTGGCAACTGCGTAGACAGTGTGGTCACTGTTCTCAACCACACTTTCCATTTAATCGTGGCGTGGTTCTTGCTTGGTGCTTTGTTACAATTTAGCAAGCTTTCGCAGAAGAAGAGCAGTAGCTTAGACAATGACCAATCGTTATGCAGTACCTATATTTTTCGGTGGCAAATATAATTCACTCAGGTCAGTGCATGGCTAAGTTTACTTTTCAGAAAACCCTGTACATCATAGGTCTGTCGGTCAGCTGGACTCGGTGTTGCTGGGAGAGTTTCAGACGAGTGTTGCGAAGAGTTGAAAGTGCCCACTTCCAATTCTTCGCATAACCCCAAAATATATTTTGGAACCCCGAGTGCCTAACTTCAGTTATTGTAAGGAAAGTATAGACTTGCAGTGTAAAAGTGTGGATTGAGTACTAATAGTATGTGATGTTATTCTTGTACTACTTAGATTGTCGTCTTTGCTTTCCTACTGAGCACTGTGCCAAAATATGATTACTGTCGTATTGTTATAGAATGACTCGACCATGCCAAGTATTTTTTTTCAACATTCTATGCAAGACAAAAGAACCTTCGTCAATGTCATAGACAAATTTCTATTTCAAAAGGAAACAAAAGCAGGGAATGTGATGTTTACATCATCATAAATTGTTGCGCAACGTATTATTTCAAGTAAAATGAAACATTTTAAAATTTCAATCAGTAATGGAATAAGCTGCAAAGATGGGCATTAAATGAATGAAATTTATTTCATATGCAATGCACGTCTTGCATTAGGCTCCTAAACAAAAAGGGCATAAGCAGTCACCCAAACTTATTTTGCAACAATAGCTAAATCTCACAAAGTTCCTTTTATTTCTCTTCCGAGTGTCTTTCATAATATTGTAGGACTTAAATGTTTCATATGCAAGGTAATCCAAGGTCTTGGTCTTTGTAAATTTCACAATTAAGTGAGAAAAACATTGTCACATGATTCTCACAAGTCATTCATGAAACAGGGTAGACTACTATACTAATCCAAATTTGGGTGACTGCATTTTCCCTTTAAGAAACACTTGAATGGTGACCGCACTTTGACAGGCTTTACACCTGTAACCTATGCCATTCTGAGCACATATGACTTTGGGTAGTTAAAAAGGGCTACATTTGCCTGAAAGGTGCTGTAGACAACATTTCAAGCGGTGAAGGAATTAAACTTCGTTTGGAGAACGTAAGCTGTCTTGAATGACAAACTTAGCCTTGTAGAACATGAGACTACCGCTCCCAAGTTGCCCGATTTGAGTATTCTGCGTTTCAGGACTTCACACAGGAATGCATAAAATTATTTACTACTTTCATCCTTTGATAGAAAGGCTAAATACTAGTACAGTCATTCTCAAACGACGGACGAGGACGTAACTAACGGCCCCATGGATCCTCCGCGTGTTTGGTCTAGTGGTAGAGCATCCGCCTCTCTCACGCGAGAGGCCCGGGTTCGATTCCCAGTCATACCAAAGACTTTAAAAATGGAACCTTCTGCCGTTGTGCGTGATGCTCCGCATAAGCAATGGAGTAAGGGAAAACAAACCAGTGAGCCACCACTGGAAAAAAGACCGTGGCCGGCTTGACTTGAACCAGTTGGTTGGAAGCTAGGCCGTTAAACCTCATCTAACATCTAACTAACCCATGGATTCTTGCCTCGGTATCCTTTCAGCCTTGTAGTAAGAATAAGGAAGTTTTCCACCTGGTGTTCATCTTCAGCACTACAGTGCCCATGAACAGGCTGATACATAAGCTTATAGACTGATCGTACATACACTACACTTGATAGTTATAACAAATAAGTTACAGGATGTTAGACCGTAGATGTGAATACATTTTGTAAAGGGTATATCCGATTGCTGTTTCATGACAGTAAAACCTGTGCTTTTTCTCTCTTTCTTATTCGCAAACGCAAACAATCATAGTTTAAATCATTGCAAGGTAAATATTTAGAAACTTTAATTGGAAAGAGGCCAAGATCTAAGTAATAAGATAGATACATGACGTTAGATTACATGCATGTCCCTTGTGTCATGAGTGTGAGCTCACATAGAATTACGTGTGCGACGATTGGGCAGGTATATTTCAATTATGGTCGTAAGTGGATCGTTTTGAATTACTTCCTGCAAAAATCAAATATACATAATTAGCGGTGTGCGTGTATGGAAAGAGTATACTCGGGCTCCACTAAATACAGGAGTCAACTGATCAATATGTCAGTAAAACACGTTTAACCCGTTTTCTAGGAAAATAGCATAAGTAATAGGCTAAGTTCCTGTGCGGATTAACACAACAGTAGCTGCAATCCTAAAGGGACTCGAAACAACTTCATCCTGATATTATTCTTCCCTGGCTACACTATTATATTATTAAACCTATTCCTTTCTAAAACAAAATTTGCTTGGATGTTGTGAACCTACGAGTTTCACTTCAGCTGGTTTCCTGTAACTGACAAATGTCATAATTAACACATATGTTACAAGACTGAACTTAGTTCTGTGCTGAAGAAAGTATATCGAAACAAAGCTTTAAGCTGAAGACCAAATTTTTTGCGAAGAATCCTGCAGCATATTTGACCAGCACAGAACATCAAAATTATAGAAAGGGGTGAAGCTCGAAATTCAAAAACACTGAAAATTAACATACACGTTAATCACTTGAAAAAAATACACAAGTTCTGGAAGTGAGTTATTCTCAGCTAAAAATTACTACAGTGTTTACAGACTTAACTTTTGATAGATTCATACGATGCTTGATTTATGTTCCCAACAAGAAGTAAATTGGATGGTGAAGAGGAGGCGAAACTACGTTGCAATCGACACCACCCGTCCTCTCTAAAACCTGTGAACATGCCCACGTGGGCCCGTATCTTTAAACAGCTGGGATTTCCATGATGCCGTTTTGGACCCCATACTGGGAGAACTTGGCTACGTGGGCACCATAAAGATTTTGACACGATGCCCTTGTGGGCCACACATGGGAACACGTCCGTACCCATTAAAAATGTACCGTGAGCCCTCATTGGCCCTTTGATCCTAAGCCCACTCACATGAAAAGCCCAAACGCCCACAATAACCCATGTGAGCTCATTTGGGGTAATGTTGGCATGTTAACATGGGCATTTTCTACCCTACCCCACTAAAGCTATATCCACCTATCCCTGTCATGTTCAGAAACTAACTGTAAATAAACACATTGAAACCGCCAGGGGACGATAAACACAAAATAAGGAACTGTCCAACTATGACATTTTTTTACTAGTACATCAAAAGGTTCAAGTCAGACTAGACTTACAGGGCTGTAGTCGAGTCCAACAAGCTCGAGTCCAAGTCCGAGTCCAAGTCTATAAGTTCAAGTCCGAGTCCAAGTCCGAGAGGATCGAGTCCAAATCTAAGCCCGAATCCGGTGTTCTCGAGTCCAAGTCCGAGTCAAAGTCCAAAAGTGTAAAACAAGTATAGTATTTTCTGGTATTAAGCTTTGAAGGCTTAATGCACTAAGCTCAATATGCTACTACAAACTGACCAAACAAATTAGAAAAACCACTTGCCAAATTGAATTAAATTATAGTAAAAAGCTGATCAAAGTATGCTCTCTGCACAACCATTTCATATATCCTTGGCTATATAGCCAGAGAAACCATACAGCTAAGGCCCCTTTGTCACAGCCTCATCTAACATACAGAATGGTTTCATCTCATCGTACCTCTTCCTGTTCATAATCATACATATGGGAAATAAGTATTCTGGATACGCTCTTGTTTAAGTTTAATTTTCCTGTGAAATCTTTAGTCAATAAGAGTAAAACAATTAGGCAAAATACTAATGGAATCATAATCTAAGAATGCACTGGTTTTGATCAGATTTTACTCCTGATCATACTGTAATATGTACAATGTACAATTTGCCAATTCATCTTATCTAACATGTTGCCCGCCCCCCAAAAAATCCCAAAAATGTTTATAGTTATGTTTATAGTCTTGCATGCGCATGCATGCAACTGCTTCCCAATGCCCTTCAATACTACCTAAGCTATTGCAGGTTGTGAAGTTGTTGATACGGGACTGAGTAATCTTCCTAATACTAAGATCTTTTTATGGTACAGCTGCAGGTTTCAGGATTCTCTTACTCTCTTACCTACAGTACAGTGTAAGACTACTGTCATGATTACAGTAGGTCTTTTGTAGGCTATATCAAGGAAAATAAAGCCCTAGTACATGTTGAGTGTTGTTGCATTTCGGTGGATAATGAAATTAAAAAAAATGTGATGAAGAAAAAGGCGGGACTTGATGGACTCGACTTCAAGTCCAAGCCAAAGTCCGAGTCCAGAGAGCCCGAGTCCAAGTCCAGAGATCCCAAGTCCGAGTCCACAACTGGGCTTAAGTCCTGACTCGAGGATGAGTCCGGGACTCGAGTCCTCCAGCCCTACATGGGGGTAGGGAGTTCTAAATGCAGGCCCGTAGCCAGGAATTCTGATATAGGGGGACACCGGCACCGCATGGGAGGCACCGAAGAAGATGATGTTTGTAGTCAGTATTGCTACCATATGATAAACGTTTGCGGGAACTCCATCCAATGAATGATATACTGTATCTCAAACCTTCCACAGATAGCTTAGAGATATTGGTTTAGATGTGCACATTCGCGCGAAGCGCGAGGAATGTTCGCTCTTCTGGTGGAAATTTTTTCCTACGCTTGCAATTCAGAGACGTGGGAAATCTCCATATTTGAAGGGAACATGGCTATGTTCACTTCGATGCTTCTTCAGCTCTGTGAGCGGAGGTGAAGAGTTGAGTACTTTGCGAACGGGGAGGGGACCAGGGACTGCCATAAGGTAGGCTTGGTGTAGTCCATTATGACTTTGGTAGGATCTATAAGGAATTTCCCCAAATGCCAGATGAATTAACAAAATGGGGACACTAACATGAATCATTGGGCAGGATTCTGAGTGAAAATCAGAGCACACCAAACTCTTCACAGTACACAATTCAGATGGTAATTGTCGTAATTTTAGCTCAAACCAGCTCTAAGAGCTGTTTGAGCTATTGTGATCCGCCACCGTCACTCTGTCTATCTATCTATCTATC
>WURT03659813.1:0-18274 GCA_009936505.3 Holothuria glaberrima
AAGTTTCACCAAAATGCATAGATTTAGTTCCTCTTTCATATATGAAAAGTAATTTTTTGCTTGAACCCTTCTTTTAAGGATATATTAACTGCTTTCTTCTGGTGAATGATTACCTTTACAAAGTCTGCAAAATGCTTCAGCACACCAATCCTAACTTCATCAAGGTCTTTCAGAAATCCATTAAAGATGGGTACTAGGTCCAAAGAAGTGATTTCATCACCTAGTATCAGAGCCATCTCATGAATTGAGAAAGCTAGGGTTCTTCGCACTTTCCACTGTAAAAACAGAACAAAGAGAGAAGCAATGTTAAATCCTTGTGTTCAAGGGGCTGTTGCTTCACCACAAACATATTTAGGAATATCTCCCTCTCTCTTAGTGTAACCTCTTCTGAAGACTACACTTAGATTAGTATCATCTCAAACAATAGCACCCCTCTAATAGGTCAATGATGCCTTTGCAGATTACTCAGTTATAGTAATTGTAGCTTTGTCCAGGAGGTTCGCTAGACAGGTGTTTTGCTTTTTAAACTAGAGGAGGAGCTGCAAATGAACTTGAGAATTTCAAAGGACTCACAGGAATGATGAAACTGCCACACACATAAAGGATCAGTTAAACAACAGCAAGGACCTGTTAAGAAGAGACACATCTTGTAGGCACTGAAAGTTAACTACGCATCACAGGAAAAGTAAACAAATTACAATAAGGTGAAGCAACTTACTTGCATATCAGACGCTAGTGTGTCGTAAACTTCCTTCAGGCATGGCCAGTTCTGCCTGCCAAGTGTTAGTGCCACTCCTGGGAGGCTAAATGCACAATGTTTTGCAATTTCTGTGTCTACTGTTTGCGCCCTGGTTGGGTCTGTCATTGACAAGTACTGCTCTAGAAGCTGCTCTGGAATTACATTCTGATGGAAAAACACAAAGTACGAGGTAACCATGATGAATTTGAGTTAGTCACTAGAGGCCATGAGGGGCCTTATACTGTGTTAACTTGTCATATTGAAATATATCTGGAGTTAAAAGGTTAAGACTTTGAGACATATTCTCATAATGCACAGTATCTTCTATCTGAATTCACAAGAGGCCTTGTGGGGCCTTATAATTTGTGAACTTGTGGTATTGAAATGTATCTTGTGTTGAAAATTTTTGAGACATATTTTCATAAAGCACAGTATCTGTTATCCGAATTGAGCACTGTAAATTCATAACCATAAGGGCCAAAAAGCGTGAGAGGGAATAAGCCACTTTCATGATGAAGTACAGTTTAATCATGAATAAATGTTGGGGAAAAAATTGGAAGTTCAATAGGAAATGAAAATGGTCTATTGGACCTTCCCCTCCTATAATTCCATCAAAGACAGACACATTTCAAACCAAACAATTTTGAGTCTGTCAGACTCTTTTTATTTTCATATTAGAAAGTTTCAATTTTCTCTCCATCATTTATTCATGATTTAACTGTACAACATCATGAAGAGTGAGATTTTTCTCTCCATCATTTATTCATGATTTAACTGTACAACATCATGAAGAGTGAGATATTCCCCGTCACACCTTTACAGAAGACACGAGAAATACAACACCAACCTGAAATTTTGTAAGACTTGGTTTCGACCGTCCATTATCCCCACCCACTTCTGGTACAGATGACGCTGTCTGGGACCAGAAGGGCATCTCTTCTTCCACGACCCCATTTACAAAACCCACTTCCTTGTCATCAAGAGAAGCACCGATCACACGAGTTGTTCCAATGTTCGACACTGTTTCGGTCTGATATACAGCTTCACTAACTTCAGCCCTGTGAACACTGACCCCTGTTGCTGGTAAAGGTGCTTCCCCACCTTTAATGTTACTGGCTGAACCCTTGGAGATATCTTCCAATTGGGATTGACTAACTTCATCAAGACGACTGGACGGATCCTCAATGTTCATTTGGGAAACACCCGCACTTATGCTTTCAATGCTATCTGAGGTTGTAGGTTGTTTCCTCTCGGTTGTTTTCACCTCAGGCTCACTGGGTGCGCTGCTGGGAGCAGAATCAGGAGTTGAGGCGCTTTCAGATTCATTAGCTTGATTTGGTCGAGCTAGACTAAATGTGGCAGAACTTACAATATTGCCTACAACTAACTCTGGTGTAGATATTTGGCTTTGACTTTTCTGTTCTGAGTTTTCTTTAGCGTTGCCAGCTTCATCTAGTTTTGACTCCTGGCTCAATGAATCAGTCCTTTTCTCTTCAGGTGACACATTAGAGCTCTCTATTAGAGAACCAGTCTCTCCTGTATCATTCTCCTGAGGAACACTAATAACATCTATAGGATTCCGCCAGTACAAAAAAGAGTTATACTCCCCTGCATCTTCGAGACTACTACCATTACTACTACGACAAGAGGGATTTGTAACAGCACGGGGACCAATGGGGGTAAAGTTCACTTCATTTACTCCTGAATAAACTTGAGAAGGTGTTTGCTGATTCTGTGTCGTTTGGAAGGGGGAAGGTGTTTGCAGTTGGTGAACAGTACTGGATTGGACTGTGGAACGGTGAGTTGAAGACTGTGTTTCTTGTTGTATTTCAAACCTATCAGTATTAGAAAGACATGGTGAGTCCTCTAAGGATTCTCTAGACTCGGTCCTATTTGTACCTCCTTGTGAAATATCACCTGATTCCAGCACACATTCTTCTGGGTCGACCATACGTATATTAACTGTCCCATCAGGATTGTACACAAGCTGGACCCCAGATATACTAGGGTCAGCAAACGTTGATATAAATGGACCAAGGTTTTGAAAAGCTGCCATTCTGACCTGAAAATACAAAGCAAAGAGAAATGTATCACAAACAGGAAACTAAACAAACCAGTGATAGGTAGAAATGTTGTGCAATCATAGCACCTGAAAGAAAATGTATGTACTAGTCCAAATGAATGTCATTGAAGGAACAGGACTTTCTAAATTAAATACTGTTTTGTCACATTGCATGGAAGTTAATGTCTTCACCAGTAAGCTCCAAACAAAGATAACGTTATCTTTGTCTTAATTAAACTTATACTTCAAGATATACTAAGCTCTCCTGTATCATTCTCCTGAGGTTCACTTATAACATCTATAGGATTCCACCAGTACAAAAATCTATACTTCCCTTTCGGTGTGAAAGAAATGGGCTGATATCCAATCAAAAAAGTTCAAGGGGCTCATTGAGTTACAATCAATTTCCAGTGACGAGTTTTGAAGGAAACCATTGCATTACCAGGCTTCTAATTAGCCTTATTACTCATGTATCACTTCCTAAAGGGACTGAAAATGTGAGAAATTGCAGTTTTTAGGTGTGACAAAAATCATGAATTTCGTGAACCAACTCAATAAGCCCCTTTAACAATATTCTTCAATGAAACTCACCCATCTTGACTGATCACATAGAAGCTGAACAAAAAGTGGTGATAGTCTCTCCTTTCGAACACTGCCTGATACCGCCCACGAGACTGTCATAAAACATTCTGCACAGGATTTCCGTACTCCCCATACACCATCCAGGCAAAGAGCCTCAAATCTTGGGAGCTGGTGGTAAACGAAGGAAAATGTATAACAATCATACAAACTAAGAAACTAACTTTACACGAATGAAAATACATGTAACTAACAAATTAGCAAAATGGGACTACGGTAAATGAACGATGCACCAAAAATTCAATGAGTGAAAGTAATGCTGCAGAGTACAGGGATAAGCATTACTACAAATGTAACTAAAACAGCAGAAAACTTCTCATATTAAGCTTTTGTAACATGACTGGCTTGATCTATTTGCTTGCTATCAGTCTCAGCTAACAATACAGCTGTACTTTCTTTCAATGTTTCCTCTGAATGTTTCCTTTTCATTTTGTTCAACTTCCTTTTATTTGTTTTATTACTTCAAGTAACCATATATATGAACAAACAAAGCAAAATGAGTAGCAGAAGCATATGTACATGAGGTGAACGGAAATACACAAAAAACCCTTCTGGGCTTGAAAATATGCACTCCACAGACTGCAACACAAGTAGCAAAAGCACTACAATAAAAACTTAACACAACAGATACAGGGAAAGGAATGGACCAATTAAAACGAGAAACAACACTCCAAAAGCTTAATGCAGCCTTAAGTATTATAATCATTTCCCCATACACCGGCTCTGTTTAACCTTAACCTAAGTACAACCATTTCTCTCGAATCACTTTTAGAAAATATCCTGTGTAGCCAGGATGGTATATCAATCCCCTCAAGCAACTTATTCCTACAATCTGATGGACGGTTTAAATTCAACAGCAGCTGTGAGTTATACATCGCATCTATTACAAAACAGAGATAGACAACTGCAAGTGATTAAGTAGCCTTGTAGTTGGACAGCCTTGCCCAATCACAGAAGGGATCAGTACCAAATGGCCAGGTGGAAGAATTAATTCCACCTTGTTCATCTCCATCAATTGAGATTACTTGAATGACTCATTTCTTGGAGGACTAACCTGACATTAAAACCAAGATACATGCTAATACATTCCTTCACCTGGTGGGATGTAATCTTTACAGATGGCTGCAAACATACTTTAGTACCTGCCACTTCTGAAACACTGATCAAATAATGACTATTCACCTTGCCCCAACCTTGGCTTCTAATTATTCAGCTAGGTACCATGTTTTATTTTCTCACAGACACAGAGGTAACATGAAAAGGAAGATTTTTTTTATCAGACTCAAGATATGCACTTGTCAAAGTTGTTTATGGTGAAACAAGAATGTTTGTCTTTTTGTACTGATGTTGGATGAATTCGTCAGAATACAACCAGATTCCATCATAGTTATGCTATCATGAGGTGATTATTTCTTGTGAGATTTTTGGTAAGATGGATGATATCTTTTCAACCTGATGTCCTCCCTCATAGCCGTAACTGAAGGCCGATAGCAACTAACATTTAGGGTCGAATTTCCATATATCACAGCACTGGGGTTCAACAAACCAGTGCTGTAGCAGAGTGGATAAAGGCAGTGATATCTGAAGAAATGAAGCTTAGCAACCAGGAGGTTCAGGGTTTGACTCCTGGCAGGGTCAAAGTAAGGCAGGTTTTTCATCAAAGAGCAAACTACAGTTTTCCCATCTGAACTGGCTTTTCAAAAGAAACCAAATTTGATCTTGATTTGTTGGTTAGCCACCTGACATGAAGTTGTAATTCATAAGCCACATAGGCTTCTCCCACATTTTGTGGTCCCTTAGTTTTGCAAAACAACTGCCCTTCAAGGCCTGAATTAAATTAAAAAACTCAGCTGTTGATCCTACAACTGCTACTTCTCACTTAAATAACCCATAGCTGATTCCTGACATAACAAGCATCTTCCAATTTTACATGGGTGCTTCTGTCCTACCTTTCCTTCTTTCCTTCTTAGCAGCCATGCCAATAAAGAGTCTACACACCCCTTGCTGCATTTGTCAAGGCATCATAAGTGGTAGGTACACACTGAACAATCTACACAAAACAATATTTTGGATACATGAAGCTAGCAAGTATTTTCAGCATGGTCTTCAGTCTGCTGTGGACTTACCAGTTCTGATTCAGTGGATCCTTGCCCAACAACATTACATATATCTCCAATATTAGCAGCACAGACCTGTAGAAGAAAATAAAGTTACATATGCAGTTACTATCAGTGCAGGTTTGCATGGTTAACAGTTTCTCTTCCCCACTCCATTAACTTCACTAATATTTCTCCGCTTGGCAGTAAGTACCTCCTTCAACCCGCCCTCCCACCCCCTTATTCACTTACTTCTCTATCAAATCCTTGACCTCTACCTTTCTGCAACTTATGTGCCATACCAATTCAATCTAATATGCATATGACCTCACAAACAAAGACTCCTGTCAGATAACCTACAACACTGCTCAAACAGCAAACACACCTGTTATTGATTACTATTTTTACTAACAATGAGCACCCTCCACTTGAAGGATGAGAAATCTCGACATAGCCAAAGTGCACCAGCAATAGATTGTTAAACTCTTATCAATTACTGTTTAGTACACCAGGACAATTGTAGTGAGACTGCTTATCCACAAAAGAAGGCAAAATTTGTGTTAACGGCATGTTGTCTTCATCTCAAGAGTTTTTCCACCTGATATACAATTTTCAACTTCTACCCAAATTTTTTACCCCTATCTTGAACCCATTCCTAAATGTTTCTACCAACATAAAATTTACTTCAGAAGGATTTTACTTTCCAGTTGTTTTGAGTTTGTAACAAAAACAAGTTTGATGATTGCAAACTTGTATGTTATTGTATGGAAAACTTTCATAAATATGGGACAATGAGTTTTATAAACAAGTACTAAAAAAAAGGCAAAAAGTAGGACACAATACACTAAGTAGGAGCCACTGTTTTTAATAAACTGGGTACAGGTTTCTCCTATCAGTACATTCAGATGATTTTACTAAAAAGTACATGCTGAATAACAATATTCTTTCCACAGGACACCACACATATCAGAAAAGAAAAGATGAAATGTCTTTGGCTAACATATGCTTGAGGAAAAAGCCTCACAGGTCAGCACACCCTTTTGCTGAAAAATATCTTCACTGGGTCTCCTGGGAAGATCCCACTGAAAGCCATCAGGAATCAATTAGGGGATATATGAGCTTGCTTGACCTAGCCAATGAAACTTCACACTGCAATCCTTATCTACAACAGTAAAGGCCAGGAATGTTTCTCTAAATTACTTGAATTTAGTAGGACCAATCACACTCTGACCTAAAATTGGCTAGCAAGATGATAACCCAACGCTTGTAAAATATACAGAGCAATTTATATTACTAAGGAAAACAGCATACTCATGTGGACTGTTGCACAGTGTCTGTATTTCTTTTGTTATTCCTTTATAAATTATTTTTTCACTACTTAATAGCTAGTTTCTAGTTTGGTATTTAACATTGATATTTTCAAAGAACTAAATGGCTACTTCCAAAATTTAGCCCCTCTGGGTATCCTAAGATTACAGCTGTCCTTGGAATGAAGGCTAAAATAACAGAGGGTAACATTTCACCCAGTTGACAGGTCCCTCTCTGTACATCACAAACTTGCATAAGTGGCTGATGTTTATTCATGATGTAGGTTAAAAACAGTAATTGTCTTGTAAAATGGCCACTATTTAATGGATTTTAATTGGAATTGCAGCTATTTTTATCATTTTTAATGCTTTTTACACTAAACAGACAAACATCACATTTACATGTCTACAGACCTTTAAGACTCACCTTTCTCAAATGAAAATGACTATCTTTGCACAAAACTGTGAAATGGGGCAGGAAAAATTTTTCTGTGATCTCACGCCCTGCTAATGGTGCCACTTTACTCATCAGCTGCAAATCAAACAAGAAACAAAAAAAAAAAGACAATTGAGAAAAGGACAGAAATCAAAACAAACTCAAATATATTTCTGATGGAATGTCTTTGGCTAACATGTGTTTGACCGAAAAGCTTCACAGGTCAGCATGCCCTTCTGCTGAAAACTCCTCCCCTCATTCCCCAACATTCCCTCTTACAGCATTCATAACTCAGTAAGTTGGTATATGAGAGCAGTTCAGGATGAGAGACAGGCTAGCAAGATGGTCTTTAATAATCACAATCTCACTACCCATGTCTTTCACCGGACCAGCCTCAATCTGTTTTTCTTTCTTCTTGGTTCCATCTGTACTATAAGAGATCATGTCTTCTTTGGCAATCATCCTTGTTCCACCTGTTTTTGCTCCACTGCGTGTCACTTACAGCTGGCTTGCCCCTTGTATGCGTGAGGAATTGAGCTGGAACCTTCAAGTAGTGGTACAAGGATATCACCTCCAAATGGAGCCTTGCCGTATCTCCGCAACAACCATAAAATATCCTCCACAAAACATTAAAACACTGATCTTTATTCTAAAAGGTACGTACCTAGTGAACTCTGACTCAATAGCAGATAGTAGTCCAATAGCATTCCATCTCTACTTCTAATCATAATAGACACTAATATGCTGATGACAGTTGACACAAATTCCTACAATAAATATTCCAGACAGAAATAGAAGCAGCAAACATCCATCTAAGGAAGGGCAACCTAAATGACACTTCCTCTCAGAAAGATTTCACCATCAGCCAATACAAATTGACTTATCTCAACAACAGGAGGTAGCTTCTGGAATCACTCAAAAGTTCCTTAAAAGCCTCATAAATTATACTTTTAGTCCAATCTTTTCATTTGCTGAAAGCAGAATTATGCAAACACACAGAATCTGCACTGAAAACAGTAAAACTACTGACAGAAGAAACGAAGACATCAAACTGTTGTGTGCACACACACACACATCCCACTGCTCAGTTCCCAAGCATAAGGAGAGAAAATCCAATCAAATGCCATGCACCAATGCGAAAGCCAAAAGACATAGCTACTGTATAACCAACTTAAGCAGCGAGAAGCTTCAGAATTGTAATGAGGTCATTGCCCTGCCACTTCACACTGAGAGATCATCGTTATGCGCATAAATTACCAAGCATGGGATGACAAGCTTTTCTTCCGCCTGTAAGTCCAAGTCATCACAGATCTCTCTTGAGTCTGCCTTGCTCGCTCTCTTGACTGTCTTGTGCAGTGGCAACGGAAAGAAATTCTGCATAATGAGCCTGGGGCCCCTCATGTGTGGGGAAATCGTAGTTAAAAAAGGCCAGGGTAGAGTTACAGTGATGTTTTCTGGCAATATTCACGTCAGCATGTTTGGCAGTGGCAAGACGATTGGGGAGATAAAACTGTGAGCTGATTTGCAGGGGTGACAAACAGGATTATACACTTGGTTTCACAAACAGAGCTTCCAGTAGTCGTCTTGAGATGGGAATAAAAGATGCTAGAACCAGTGGAAGTACATAGTGAAAGCAGCTCAGGGGTAAAAATGATGGTGAAGACAAACATTTTTTGAAGAAATGTCAATCAAGCAAAAATCATAATGCTTCAGTTCAGAAAACAGTACAAAACTTTATGCAGTGAACCTTAATGGAAAATTTCACCACGAAAAACACTAGCTGTAGAAACCTATACACCTGATGATGTTCTCTAAGGAGATGTTTCTATATGCACTGGGTTTTCTCTTTTTGGAGACACTTTTGGACTTGAGCAAATTCTGTCACCAAAAACTTACTAAAAATCCTACCTCAAAATACACTGAGTATTTAATGCATTAATAATTACTGTTATTCTTTTAGACCACATACCAAACCTCTATCTATACATTTCAGAGGTAGCAAATGGAAGAGAGGTTAGTTGCACTTACAGTAACATCCCAACTATGAGATCACGGCGAAAACAAGTAGGCAAGAGTACCTGATACGACAACTCCAAATGAAGACACATATCTTTGGTACAATTTCAGAATATTTTATAAATAGGTGTAAGCAGTGACATGCTTATTTTCCTTTTGAACGTCTCCTTACAGATTAAAGGTGAGAATACCCTGGTCACACACTGGGCTTAAGATGCCTTTACAATCAGTCCAATACATCCCCTTGACTTTGTTACAAGCTTTTTGATTTCCTTGTTATGTATATGAATATATCCATAAACCCCAAAATGACACAGGAATCCACTTTGCAACTGGTACTGTCCTTCCGTAACATTGATAAGTGTTAAATCACAACCAGCAAAGATATAGTAATAAAGAAATAGATCCTCAACATATGACATACAAGTTATGTTTAAATAGTCATTTTTGACCACTTGCATAAGATCAGTTAACATAAAAGTGCTTACTCAGGCTTAACATGAAGTTTTATGAAAACACTGGCACTCAGCAAAATGATGGTATTAGGGACCTTGGTCAACACGAGCATCTACAAAATTAAACCCTTGTAATGGCAATGTCACTGTAAAATATTCCATATGAAGGCAATGGAGAAAGACAATAACTGAGCAAACTTACAGCTACAGCCTCTGTCCTGTAATCATCTGAGCTATCCTGGCTTGATAGTTGAATAATAACTGGACAGACTTGATTGACCATGTCGCTATGATCAATTAATTCTTGTTCTAACAAAACCAGGAGCGCTGCTTGACTTGTTTTCCGAACCTGGAGAGAACAACATCAACATAGAAATTATTCAAATGTTCTATGAAAACAAGTGTTATGGAAACAAGTGTGAGCAAAGAAAACATATATCTGATAATCCTCGATGTATCAGGAAATGCCTTTTGTACTGCTGACTTTCATGTTTCTCATTAATTTCAATACTTTGTTTATCTGCTGCATTAAAGGACATTCCAAATGGGGACTTACTGCGGGTACGTGGGGATTACAATGTGTAAATAGGAGGTAAGGAGGGGCTAAGTAGATTGGGGATTCTTCTTTAACGCTTTATCTTAACATAGCCAATCTCTGAACCATGGCTTCTTCTTTACAGTTATGTTGTCTTACTTTCATGTGGTTTCATTTTATCCACCAGTCTAGATATTGGTAATGACCATTACACACACAAGTGTTTTACTCACTTCAGAACTGCAAACTTCTTTCTTCTTTTCTCTTGATAGAGTAACTAATAATACCCAATCAAGACTCATTTTAGTGATTCAATCAATGTTTATGCTTTTCACATTACAATTTGTAATTCCACTTAACTTAGCAATAGTATTTCACATTTTTAACAATGAAAACCTATCACCTATATATAACTACCAATGGCACCAGAGAATCAAACTGGAAAAGTATCCCCCTCTCCCTTTCTCCCTCCTCCCCGACTGTACAGCGATTGGCAAAGTATTATGACTCACCTGGTTATTTGCATCTGTGAGGTAGCGTACCACAGTGGGTAATACAATATCCTGGATAGTGTTAGGAAAGTATTCTTTATTTTCAGAGCAAAACATTGCCAGGTGGGGGATCTGTTCCATTAGCTCCGAGCGAACCATTGGCTCTGTTGAGTAGAAAACATAAAGGGTGTTAAAGCAAATTAACATCTCACTGCTGTCAATTTTACATCTTGTGCGTAATCTCCTGCGTAACTGATCACACAAGAGAAATACTTGTCAGCAGAGAAACAGCATAACTTGCAAAAGCCAGAGGCAAAACATGGACCAAAAAATTAAAAAGAATAAACAAATTGGCTGTACGACAACTGAGAACAATTGTACCTTGTAAAAGGTAAATGCTCACAACTAACGAACTGTCTGCATGCTTCATGGTAGGCTTTGTGACGCATAGCTCTGTTGTTAGAATACAAATAACAGCTGAAGAAACACTTCACATTGATCTAAGCTGGTTTTATCAGCAGGGGACCACTCTCATATTCCAAATGCATACTTTCAGAGGCTGTTCATAATCTCAGGTCTTCAGAACATATTTCTCCCCAAAGTCCCTGCTTTGGGAAACAAATTATCCAACACTTATCTCATAACTACGTATTAGCAACCCTCACCATATGTAGATTACCAAGGCAAAGGCCTATGTACATCTCTAGCAGTGAAGAAACAATACCAATCGCAAACCTGCCTGAAACAATAAAATAGTTCAGAGTTACCGTTTTGTTTTAAAGGTCAAAGGTTGCAAGGGTATGTGTTGTTCTAATGAGTAAATGCGTACTATAGCAATGCATAGTGCACAAACCTATGCACAGAGTGTGACTTATAATTGCATTTTATACCCCTATGACCTATGACCTGAAGAGACTACACATGGGCAGTTAAAACTCTGAACTGGCTTATTGTTTCCTGTTATTTTAATATAACTCACCAGGTCATCAAAATACTTAGGGAGGGAAAGAAGTAAATGATAGACCAACATTAAAACATGAAAGATTGATGAATGAAGACATAGTGAGGTCTATCAATCTTAGTCTTCCAATCTGCCTCCAATTTTGCATTTTTTTACTCAAATCCTTCGTTTTCACTATAACGAAAGGTCTAAGCTTAAATCAAGTTCAGATATGTTAGAGGGGTACTTATTCTAAGCATTCTGGTGAAATTTGCTTTCAAACCTAAGGTGTGGTTCTCAAGTTATTAGCAGTTAAACTTGTCACATTTTCTACACAAAGTGAACTTGAAGCAAGCACATATGACCTCAAAACCTCACATAATCACAATAACCAATTTTCCCCTCCATAATACCACGTTATCAGAGAGTGAATGTAGCATGAGAGGCATGGCAATTATACAAACTTCAAATTCCCCATTCGGAGCTCCTACAGTATCCCTGTTAAATTCAGGGTCAACACGATAGAATGCACGAAAAAAAAATATCTTTCATCAATGTGAGCAGGGAGTTGCTATTTGACAACTCCCTCATGTGATGGAAGTTATATAACACCTGCTTGCCTCAAGTTCACTTTGGATCACAAATGTAATAACCTCATTTGTTGACATCTTGAGTACTACACATGTCTTTTTTGAATGGAAGTTTCATCAAATTGCATAGATTTAGTTTCATTCACACATGAAAATTAATTTTTTGCTTAAACCCTTCCATCAAAGGTCTGAGGACATAAAACCAAAACAGCTGACAAGTAGTCAACAGCTTCTTCCAAAATAGACCCCATAGGGGAAAATCAACATTAAAACTGCCATTGGAACAAAACTAACCCAATAACATCACACACATCTCACAAGTCCCTCTTTCCATGTATTGAATTTGCACATATATGTAGCATCATGTTTATTCATGATGGAAACACAAAACAGCATCTTGAAAGATGGACAATATTCGGTGTGTTATGATGGTAATTTCAACAATTTTGGACTTTTTAATGCTGTAAACATAAAATGGGCAGTACTTTGGCATTTACATGTCAACAGACCTTTAATGACCTTCAAGGTAGCTTATTTTAGCCATATAACTGCATCATTACTGCTTCCTATGAAGGTCATTTTAGCCTTCCTCTTTCAAATCCCTGCTATGATGACTTCAAACTCCTTTGATTAGCAGGCACTTGTAATTCAGTTAATACCATGCTGGCTGTATTTTTATTGCTTATGCTTCAATGAAGATTCATAAGCAGATCTGAAATAGGTTCAGTTGAGGCACTAGACACATGGGACAACAAATAATATTCAGTATTCACGACTTCCTCCCCCGGCTTTTAATTCCGCTTTCTGCTTTTTCGTACACTTGGCCAGCTGAGCGTACCCCAAGGCCATTTCCACTTGGGTAATGAAATATTCTGGCTGATTCAACCATGGCTAAGTAAAATGGCTAAGGCTCTGGTTGAAGTTAAAATTATGAATACAGACTCCGGTTGACGTTAATGTTATGAATATTCATAGAGGACCTGCCAAGGTCTGACTGCTTAGAACTGTTGCACTACTTAATCATTACTGTCAATGCAAGAAAGAGAAAATTCTAGTTGCCAGGGAAAATGTTAAGAAAAAAAAAAAAAAAAAAAATCCTGCAAGAAATGTGAAGATGTTGACATACTGTAAGAGAAAGATACATTCACGACTTTCTTGTACTTGACTAACATTTTTAGCAAGTCACAAAATGAATTTCTGCTGTTAAAAGACATGGGAAACTGGTAAGTAAAAAATATGTAAGTAGTACCTATGTCCTCTGACAAACAAACAAGGATCTTCAATCCATCTTCCAGTTCTTCTGGGTTTGTAAAGATAGCTCTCAGGGTGTCCAATAGATTCCTTGCCACCATTTGCCTGTTAGGAAGAAAATTTTAGAGAGTAGTTACCACCCTCTATTTTATTGACCTTGACATTAAAGTCTTGGAGGTGCCAGAGTCAGATAGTTAGTTATCCCCAAAACCAAATATTCACAGTAGACAAAAGAGAAGCCATACACCCTCGACAAGAACACCAACCAGTGTCACACACAAAGACAATGCAATGAAGACTGCAGTAAGCATTCTACAAATGACAAATTTTATTCGTAGCTTCTTTTTTCAGTAAAGCAGTACTTTAAAATACCATTCACTGTAGATGAGCTGATAAGTACAGTACTGTACCATATCTTTCCTATGATAACTTCACTTTTTTACACACAGCAATCATGTACTGCACCCCATACCTACCTCATGCAACACAAACAATGTATTGACAGAAAACTATAGCAGCACAGACCAAACTCTATCAGTACAACAAAATTAAATTGCCAAACGGCACTACTGGAGAATGATGGCGCCAAGTCAAAATTGACTAACAAAACAAAAACAGGCCTATGTACAAAACCATGCCATCTGTTTCAGATATATTAATTGAACAGTGTTTACTGAATAGCTCTGCATTTCTCAAAAATAATATTCATCCTTGCATAACTTCAAGCTGGAAATTATCAAGTCACAAGTGTCAAGACTGTGCCTGAAGGGTAGGCGAGAACATCAGCAAAACTTTACTTCAGAATTTGGTATAAGACTCTGACATGTTAAGCCCCTTTCACAATGTATGTGATAAAGCCTACTTTTTCTTCTTCTCTTAAAATATTACAATGCTCTGTCAAGTATGATGATCAAATGGAAGGGTTAATTTTATCTCATGTCTGACTTTAAAAATGGAACCTACTGCCATTGTGCTTGTTGCTCAGCATAAGCAATGAAGTAGGGAAAACAAGCCAGTGAGCCACAACTGGAAAAAAGGCTGTGGCCAGCCCGACTTAAACCAATTGGTTTGAAAGTGAGCCGTAATTCTTAATCCAACTAACTAACTCATGTCTGATCACACAAAAATATTGCTCAACAGTGAGTGGGGTTTAGTTGAATCGGGGTTTGCATTGCCAACACAAATTTTGAGATTCATTGACCCATTCAGTAAAATTTCTGTACTTTCTGCCTTGTGTACAGAATAATTTTATTTCACAAACTGCACACACTTAATCAATGGAGTGAAGCACTCACGAGTGACGAAACCACATGTGATGTACAAAATCATATGAACTTGTGCTGTGTGCCCTGATTGGTACATTATTTTGTTTGAACTGCAACTCTTCTGGCACGCAAGCAAGTGCAAGTAACTCTGAGCAAAAGTATTGTACAAAAAAAACTTTTCAAAATGTCATGGAGGGCTTAGAGTATTTTATGCATACTTCATAAATACAGTACTTTGTGAAATAAAGGCCAAGTTTACCATGGATAACTGTCAATTTATCAATGGGGCCTTTACTACTGAGACTGTAGTCCTACACACATAGTGTGTACCAAAAAAACTTACAAATAGCACTGAAATTTGAAATGACTTCACATGGTAAAATAAGCTTGAATTTTGGGACCAGTACCAGAAGTTAAGAAGCATACTAAAATGCCAGTTGACATCGACCCTCATATAGAATTAGGTTACTATAAGTTGTTGCTGTAAGGTGTGTGTAATTTGTTAGCTGCAGCCTTAAAGGATTATTTGGTGATAGTTTAGGTACACTTTCAAGACTTGGACCCCAAGTACTTTATTTGATATGGAATAGCACTTAATTTAAAAATGCCTTGTTTCTTCAGATCAGCAGCAAATGAAGTACGAAAGACAGGGACTTTCTTCAAGCATCTGTGAATAAAAGTCAAGGTAGCCTGGACCTACACCTGTGATGGTATGTGCAAGACACAGGCTATGAAGTAAGAAAAAGTGACATCCTGACCAAAGAACATTTCCCTAAGTCCAAGACATATTCTTGGTTACATCTTCCACAAGCCTGATTCCTATCATGAAACCGGACACAGCAAATTTGACAAGAATGGAACAGAATGCTGCTAATCCATGTAATCCAGATATTGTGCAATTAGATCAAGCCAAAGTCTGGGAGAGATCCAATGTGTGGGTGAGCATTCAACTTCCAGTTCCCAACCTTGAAAAAGATGGATCATGAATGTTAATGTAAGGATCATATAACTCCCATATGTGTGATACAACCAATGGACCTCATGCAGACTTCATCATCCGTTCATTTCCTGCCACACACTTTGCTATCTGTATCAAGCAAGAATGTCTACTGCATTAATAACTGTCACTGTTGTGCCACATCTGAGTTTGTAGGGGATCAATTGAGGGGGAGGTATGGGGTGGCATTGCAGGTTTTAAAGGTCAACATAACTGATGGTTATTGTGGAACACACAACCAGAAAATTTCCATGCAAACAGTAACAACCCACAGTCAACTTTGGCAGGCCTTATACTTAAGCACTGAGCAAATTTTTCCTGAAACATCTTCATTCCAATCTATGTTCCTTTGAGCTTCTTCAAGTTTTCTTCTCATCCCCATTTAGCAGAGGAAAGAGGAGAGAATTGATGGGAGAAATACAAATTACAGATGTTACTACAATTAAACAGTCCTTTCACATTTGCCATTTCCCACTGTCTTTCTTACAAAACCAAGGTCTATGGCTTCTACTTTAATATGTGCATAGGACTGGGCAAAGGGTTCACAAAAAAGTAATCTTTAACCTATACATGCATCAGTAGCCAAAATATACTACCCAATTATATATTTGCTGAATTCCTTCCCCATTCACTTTATCTACAATGAATCGAAGTAAACAGGAAGTAGAGACCACTGCTCTACTTCCATTGCAAACATTCAACTTCACATTCACTAATTCACACAAACTAATATAACAATTGATATCCATTAAACTCGGTGGGGTACTTTTCAGCAAAACATATGCACCTGTTTACAATGATTCCCCTTACTAAAGTATTTATGTCACAAGATCTACGGCCAACAGCGGAAGAGAGATAAAAGGATCATTTACATTCACCCATTCTTCGAAATAAGATAAGGATGATGGATTTAGGAAAGCTTTGTCTGGTAACCTAGGTTTTTACTTGATTCTTAATTCATGTTGGTCCAAATGATCTAAACATTTTGGGTATTTCAGTAATTTTAGGTAAGTGGTATATTCACAAACTTTAGTGTGTTCAGCGTATGTCTTGGCATCAAAGGACACAACAGGGTGTCTTCCAGGCAGACTAAGACAGGGCTCCCTCTTTTCACTATTTATTTACTTCTCCCAGATACCACTACTCAATTTAAAGTCAGTGTAAGCTACTTAACAACACAGACACTGAGGTAAAGAGGGGTAGAACAGAATCTGCCATTACCCCTTCAAAAATTTCACTCTTAGGTCATTTGAAATATTTAGACTCTCTTAAACCTGTTTGGCTTCTTCTGAAGTACTTAATCAAATTTGAACACTACCAGTTTAACATGGGTGCATAAAGATAGCTTCAGCAAAGGAGAGTTTGCAGTCTTCATGGAAAGTACCCTTTTGAAGAGAAAGTGGCAGTAAGGTCACATTCTCTGTCAAGAGATACAACCTCCCTTATACAAGCATGACCATATAAGGTGTTATACATAGCTCAGCGAGCAGGGCAGAACACCTTCCACTTGACACTGCGAAAACATTGTAAAGCATGTGAGTACCAGACTGAGAGCTTCAGTGACAACCTTCATGAAAGTACACAAGTTTGGAAGTTTCTCACGAAAGCTTATGTTGTGGCAGTACTGCAGTGCTATATTCTCCAGGCTTTTCCCGTTCAAAATTTCCTTTGCAACTGACACACTAGGCAAGTGCTGACTCCTTTAGGTCAAACCAGGATAAAAAGACTAAGTTATCATAATCACATAAACATGAACAGGATGTACTCACATGGCAAGGAAGTCTACTTGTACAATCTCCCGCTGAAAACAGTCCTACTAAGCCCAATAGGATTTTCCCTTAAATTTCCAATCATCTACCCACACAGTTGTAGGCCTACTTCTAATGCAACCATAGATATCTCCTGTCTCATGAATAGTGCTGCTAGACAGTGAACATTTCATCTGACCAAGCCCTCCAGACAAAGTCACATTATAAATCAGTGACTTCCAAGAAACTTGCAAGTTTGAATGTCAATGGGAATCAACTATCCTTATCCACAAGGTACCTTGTCCAGCTGATGGAAGATACAATGCCAGTTTTAGTGTATTACTAGAAGAAATGTTCTCAGTATGCTAGCATAGGGGGGCATGACTGCATAGGATGTGTCTAAAAACAATTCACTACAGACCTAAATCTGTAGCCAGGGTAGACTTCTACAACAAACTCTTCCTTGATGAATTGAGTAATTCCTTTTTTGTTTCTGCCTTGGAAAATAATTCTCTGGCTTTGTGTATACTTGGAACCTGTGTTCCATACAAAATTTACATCTGACAGTCAGGAAGTGGGGGGGGGGGGGGGGGGGAGAAACCATTTCATGGGAGAGGAGTGAGTCCAGGGAATAATTAAGTGTTCATACTTTGCATAGGAGTATGATGTTTCTTGACCACAAAATTGATGTAAACCCCTGGGTTGTA